>CAJVQA010000805.1:0-29820 GCA_910591915.1 Cetraspora pellucida
TTTTGTAATTTTATAGTTGCATTATCTTGAGATATTTTTGTTTCAGTTATACCAATAATGTTTATATTATAAGATAACAATAGTCTTCCCAGACTTGTTGTTTAAGATCTTTATTATATCCTCTTATATTATGTGTATATATCTTTAAAAATAAGGGTTGGTAGAGTATAGTTATTGAATTATTTGTTTGTATTGGATTATTGGAAAAAAATAAAACTAAGCTGTGATAATCTGAAGGTTCTGGTCTTTGGAATAAGTGAGAAGTAGAGAAGAACTGGTGGTCTGAAGGTGCTAATATAAAAAAGACTAATGTCGATATATTTGATTTTAGTTGGATATTTGGATAATGCCAAATGGCTTAAACTGGTAGAATGAAGTAATTAGATAGAGGTTTGGGTTCTGATAGAATGTAGACATGAGCTTCGCTATGATCGTTTTTAATAGAGATAGTTAATGTGTAGCCATATAAGTTATCAGATAAGTAGCCAAAGCTGTGAATGTGTTATAAAAAAGTAATAATAGTTTGAGGGTAAGAAAGTAGTAGTATGTAGTTGTAAAATAGAAATTTGTTGTAACAAGTATTAAATTGAATGTTGTCATAATATCAGTTAGCTATAGTGGTTTCATTATGGCCTTCTAAAATTACTTCTATTATTTGGAAATAATTGTTGTCTAATTCATCATCCTTTATGATTAGGTTAGTATCTAATGTATTATTGTTAATTAAAGAGAATTTGAAAGGGATAGGTATGGATGAATAGTAAGTATAACCTGATAATTGTAGGAAGAAGTAATCAGGTAAGGGTTGAGACATATATGGTAGGTATATATAGCATTCACTATAGTTCAGTTTGATTACTAATCTTAGTACATAGTTAAAGTTATTATATTGTGTAAAGTTGTATTAGTAGATGTGTTTTAGAAATGAGTTGAGAGTTTGTAGATGTGGAAGTAAAGGTAGCTTAAGACATGTTAACTATTTGTTATAGCAAGAGTCTGGATTATATAATGTATTGTGAATAGGTTCTTGCAGAGCTTCCTTGATGTGAGATGATGAAATGGAGTTCAAGAAAGTAGAAAATTCTTCTGTAGATTTGCTCACTGTATGTTCGGCTCGCACAGCTGTGAAGGGTACTATAGCCTGCTTTGTACATTGAGTCTGGCTATTATTAACTTGGTTCTTTGTGTAAATGAACTTAACCACCTGTTTACTTACATCATTCTCTTCTAAAAAAGGCCCATTCTTAATGGAGGACATTATGATTCCAGAAGCAGTGGCTGCTTTTATGAGTACTATAGAAGAATTTATTAAAAAGAAACCTCTTCTTCATTTTTTAAGAAGAGAGACTCCTTAATTGAAATGGGTATTTCAAATTTGATATTAAATTTATTATGAAGAATTGTTTCTGCTTCTGGTAAGGCTTTTTTTTTAATAGAATTTGGTTATTTCAGAATAATTTGAAGAATTGTCTCATGTGCAATCAAAATATGTAATGACTTGAGCTAGAAAATCAGTATCAATTAGTTTTGCTATAAGGAAATCGATGGCTTGTTGTTTATCCATTTTGTCAATATTGTAATTATGGCAACAGTATTGTAATATATAGATAAATATTGATAAAAATAAAAGCCTCATCATTTAGGATTAGTTTTGATAGCATTAGAAGAACAAGTGTACTCTTCTGCCTTTGTTGCAAGTTCATTGAGAGTTAAAGTAAAAATTGGATTTGTGAATGTGGCTTCATGTTTGCCTTTAATATAGAATATGAATGCATCAAGGAAAGATTCATTCTATGTTTCAGTATCTTTTTTGGGATAGGTTTTGTAAGATGTTTCAAATATATTTTTAATAAGTATAAATGAGTTATATATAGGTTGTGGTATGAAAGTTTTCTTTGAATTAGTATCAGCTTCTTTTGTTTTTCCTTTTGTATTAGTTGGTTCAAAGTAAGAGTATTTAGAGCTTATACAAGTAAGTACATGATAGTTGGCATGTCTGAAAGTTTCATAACATCATTCTTAAAGATTAGTTGATTTTATGAATTTGATATTAGTTGGCAAAAGATTTTTAAAATGTAAGATAAAATGTTGTCTGAATTCATATTTAAAGTAGTTAGATACTTTGGTTTTGTTAATTGTATTAGAAAATTGTTAGCTATATAATGAGAAGGCTTTTTCAAACCATTCATTAAAATGACTAAGTGAGTTTTTAAGTAATAATATGTTATATTTGTCAAGGAAAAGGAATTTCGAAAGATTGAAATTTAGTTTAATATTGAAACAGTTATCCATTTTAATAGAAAGATATTGTTGTTTTTTGTCAAAATCAGTAATCTCAGATGTTATTTTAAACCTTTTAGATATCTTCAGCAAATTTTGTATAGTTGATTGCTTGATAGTTATTGGAAAAGTATAAATGTAAGCAAGCAAGATTAAGACAAAATTGTAAACAGTTCTCAGTTTTAATTGGTGGAATTGTTGCAGAAAAGGCAAATATTTCAGGGTAGTTGAGTTTAGTAAAGAAAACTGTTGTGAATATATGAATAAGTTTTTTAAAACTTTCTTCTAGAATATTAAAAGAAATTGTTGCAGCTTTATCTGTTTCAGAATTGTGTTTTTGGATTAAGTCAATAAGGAATTTTGGTCTAGTACTAGCCATTTGTCTAATCAACAAATAAAAACTAGCTTTAAGCATATTTAGTTTCTGTGGCTTCTTTAAGGACTTTACCAGAATAAAAGTTGTATAGATGTTCTTTAAGAAAGTTAAAGAGTTGATATAATATCTCAGTTTCTAAATTTGTATGGTTTTGTATTTCATCAGTGACTGGAAAGTTTGCTAACCAATCAAATGATAGTTTAAGTTTAGGTCTTGCTGCTTGACTGTAGGATTGTTGTTGTTCATTATTATTTGTTTCGTCTATAGTAGAAGTAAGAGGTATAAGTTTGGAAGGAAGAAGATTTTTGATGATAGGTTGTTTTTGATATAGGTTTTGTTGTTTTTTGTTGATTTTGTTGATTTTATTTTGTTTTAATAATCCTAGGAATTTTTTGAAAATTAGAATTTTCTCTTCTTTAAATAATATAATAAATTTAATTACAAGAGCAGTTTGAATTTGTATAGGAGTAAGTGCTTTGGTTTGAATAATAAGTTTGAGTTTAAGTTTATGAATATATTTAGGATGTGCTAGAAATCCTTTAATAATAAGAATAGATTTGTCAAGAAGTGAATGTGTATTATTTTCTAAGAAAGTACATAAGATGTTTTTATTTTGACAAATAATATAAGTATATGCATGATAAGAATGTGTTTGGATTTGAGGAGTTTGTTTAGAACTAGATAAAATTCCTTGTTAGTTGTAGAATAATTTAAAGAGAATGATAATGGAGGAATAGTAGTTGTTTTTGCAATTGGTGATTGAGGAATAATTTCTTTAAGTTATTTGACTTGTTTAGGTGTAATATTAATATCCATATATGTAAATTTTTGAGAAGAAGGAGGAGGTGTTGCTTGTCTGGATAAAATGTTAAGATTACTGAAAATAAAGAGAGTATAGAATTTTTGACAATAACAACAGACAATAATAGATTGAGTATGAGTTTTAAAGTACTAAAGAAATTTAGTGATATTACATTCAGATGGATTAAATGCAAATGGCATCACTTTAAGTTATATAGGTTGTAATTCTCTAATCATTGTACTATAATGATCATTATACTTGTTATGGAAATAGTTAAGATCAAAATGATCTGGATCTTGGAAAGTCAAAGTAGGCATTTTATTTGATAGAAAAAGAAAAATACTACAGGTATACTTAAAGATGAAAGTTAATATTACTTAGTAAAATTTTTTGTTATTAGTTATTGAAGTTTTTAATATATAAGATTTATAATAGTGAGGGTTGGCTTGATAGAAGTATGATGTAATATTGCAGCTACTGCAGCTGCTGTGGCTTTATGTAACCTTGAGAACAATTTTGTGTAAACTATGTAGTACAAGGTGTGGCTAGTGTGGCAAGTGTGGCTTAATGTAACAATTTAGTTACATATCCTAAAAAAGCCTTGTAATAGTGTACAAAGTCAAATTAGTAAAAGAAGAAAAACCAATAAAAAATTGTATGCTATTTTAAGTAATATTGATTGGTTTATTATGAAAACGATTGTAGTAATAATTTAATATTACACAAAAATCATGTAAGAGAAAAAAGGTTGGGAGTAAATGAAAAAGAATTTTTAAAGAGTTTTACAAGAAATTCAAAGTTGTTTTTTAAAATATCTCTGTTAATATTAGGCTGGTTGAGTTTGTTTAGACCTTGTTTTGATCAAAAAAATAAGCTTTACAACTTTTCTTAGGACTATAGAATAGGTTGTAAAGCTAGTTATCAAGAAATAATTAAAGAAAGAGTTTAGAAACCCAAAGACTGTTATTGCAGTATTAAACTGCAAGTTTGAGAGCTATCTCTTTAAAACTTTCAAAATATATGTAAAATTAGTAGTCGAACTAGTTTGCTTAAAATGCCAAAGTTAGTTATCTTAATAAAATAATCAGATATTAATGATTTTAGTACTGACAGATTTTTAGTAATTTTGTGTAAAAATGATGTACGGAAAGAGTTTTTTTTTTTTAAACCTTAAGCAGTTATGCTAGTACTTTATTAAGATTCTTGAAACTATATATCTATACAATTACATAGAATTTTCCAACATCTAAGTCTAGCATCACTCGGCCATCCTAATGGTACCTAAGTGCAACCTGTCGCACTATTCTAGTTAAGAATAGACTGCTTGTCTAACTACTTAAAGCCATACCAGAAGGGTCTTTCCCCTTCTGTGACAAGCATATTTATTGTCTTCAAAGCTTCTTTCTTCATTTGGTTTATCTTTTCTGTCTTCTGTTCTTTTATTTCTTCTTTAGCTTGTTTATCTTTCTTTATTTTTTTCTTTGATTTACTTCTTGCACGAGCACCTTTTTTCATTTTGTTTGTTATATTGATCTTCTTCTCCCAAGTTTGTATTTTTTCACATCACTCTCTTCATACTTGGTCATAGAAAGTGTTCTATACTGTTCTTGTGATTATGTTTATGCACTTCTGTGTTGCTTGCTTACTTAGAAGTTGCTCAAACGTTTCTCTACTTTTAGTGTTGTGAGTCCTTTTATTAGTATTTTTCTGTTTGTGATTTCTTCTGCTTCTGTTTCTCTGAATAATGTCTTATAAAGAACTTGTGGTAGAATTCTGTTTTTCTCCTCTTCTTTGAGTCCATTCCATGCCATTGCTGTTGCAACTTTTTGAATTCATTTCCACAAACTCTTTTGTTCACTACAACTTGCTAGATGTGCCTGGGTCTCTTTTCTCTGACTTGGCATACTTAACATTCTACTGTTGTGTATATTTCTGATCTTCTTCTGTTTAGCTTTTCAAGTGTTGGTAGGCTATCTATTATGTATTTGATTGCTATGACTCTTCTTGTGCTGAGTTTTCTTGATGTACAATGGACTCCTTTTGTTTTGTTCATTTCTTTCCAAAAACTTGACCAATTATGTAATGCATTTTCTGTCTTTGGTTTTAATGTTCATATTGGGTTTGTCTCTCTCCAACTGGCTTCTATTTTGGCATTTGCTATTATTTTACACAGAAGTCTTGCCGGTATGTCAATTTTCTTGTTTTCCCACTCTAAATAGTACTCTATTTCATCACATTTGACTTTATTTATATATATTTCATTTTGGCATTTTGTTTTTTTTTTTGCAAGAAGGTCTGCTCTGTCATTCTACTTATTTTTACTGTGACTTTTAACCTTAATTATTTCTATTCTAATATTCTTACTCTTGATTAGGCCTACAATGTTTATTATCCATATTGCATTTTTCTTTTTCAGAATTCTTTCCTTTTCTACACTTTGAAGTGCTTTATTAATGTTCCTTAATGTTGCTATACTATCTGTAAACACTTTTATGCTTTTTTCTTCTGGTACCATTAGAATTGCTGCCTATATTGCTGCTAATTCTGATATTGTTACCAACAACCAGCCTTCAAGTCCTAATGTAATTTCCTCCTCTGGTCAGTCTTCTTTCTCTTCTACTTGTACCAAGCTGATACCTATTTTTCCTATATTATTTTCTTTTTTTTTCTTATATAATGCTCTATTAGTATAGAAGCTGTATTTCTTTTTGTATCTCTTCTTGTTTCATATCAATATCTCTACTAACTGATTTGTAATTATGCTATTTAATCCTTGTTTTCTAATCAGTTCAATTTCTAATTCTTCTGTTTGTCTTATTCCTAGTAGCTTCATTTCATCTTTTTTCCATTCTTCTATTATTCTATCTTCTAGTATCTGCTCTAATGTTGCATTTATTCTATTATTAGCCTTTTCTATTAGCAACTTTGGTATCACTTTCATGTTGTGGTCTTGTCTTATCCATCTTTTACATTTGTCTGTCATTTGTTCTAAACTGTTTCCACAACCTTTGCATATATTTAATTCTGTTGATGTTTTTTCTTCTTCTGTATACATTAACCAATGCTTTGTTAACACTTTTTTCTTTTTCTTTTTAATTACTCTGCCTACTTGTTGATTGTGTTTTGGTCCATAAACAATCCATTCTTTCTTCCCTCAGTCTTCAGTCATTTTTGTCTACTTGATCTTTAGTGCTTGCATGTTGTATCTTCTTATTTTATACTGGTTTTGTATTTCTTTGCATATTTGTGTTTTTAACATCTTTTCTTCTATTTCACTAAACCACTTAGCTTTCTTTCCTTTAAAAGATAAACCTTGAATGCTCTTGAGCTGTTTTCATATAATCAGGTTATTACCTTTCATATCTATAAGTTGATTTATGTATAACAATTCCCTTTTATTTATTGTGCTACTGCTTGCTATTCACGTTTTGGTTTCTAGTATGTCTTTTATCTGTTTACTGTGTCTATAAACCTTCCACAAGAATCTTTCTGCTCTAATGTTTATTCCTATTTCTTTTGCTTTGGCTATTGTTCAACAGGCCAGATTGTTCTTTCAAAACTTCTTAACTTCTATTTTCCTATTATTGTCCCAAATGTCTTCTGTTAAGCCTGCTTTTTGGCATCCTTGAGCTATTCTAAGTCTTGTTAATTCACCTAAACTATCTTGCCTATTGAGTCTTGAGAAAAGACTACTTATTTGCTTAGTTATTATCTCCTAACTTAGTGTTTTACAATTACCTAAGTCTTTGTGCTCAATTGTGCAGTTATTTGATGTTTTTATCATGTTGCACTTATGTTTTGCCAAGCATATTAATGGTTAATGTATCTTGTCAATCATTTTCTCTAACATTTTTGTTAATTATAAGAGATATTCTAGCTTAGGAATTATTACTATATTGTTTATATATGTGATTTGGCTCATTATTATCTTTTTGTATCTCAGATCTTTGACCATTTGACTAACTATTCTTTTTGCTTTCTTACAGACTAGTGCTTCTCTCATTTGGCTATTTAGTCATATTCCTAGTAATCTTACAATTTTGTTTTTGGGTTCTTCTATTATTTTACTATGGCCAAATATAATTTCTCTTTCTTCCTCTCTTGTTCTTGTGTTTATTACTATGAGCTTTGATTTGGATCCATTTATTTCAATGTCATTTGCTTTAAAGAACTCTTCCACAATGCTTAAAATTCTTAACATTTGTTCTTTACTGTTCGCAATCCATGTTGTATCATAAGCATATGCAATTGCTACTTGCCTGTAACTTGTAATGTTATCAATGCATGCTTTCTTTGCAATTCTAGTTCTACTCTATAGCCTAATGTTTCATCTTCTTGTATTCTTTCTAATAATGGATCATAAAAGAGATGCCAAATTAATAGTGAAATTACCTCTTCTTGGTCTATTCTGTCTTCTGCTGTTATTTCTTTTGTTAGACCATAGGCTGTAATGATTTTGAGTTGCCGATTACAAAACAGGTTGCTTATATATTTCCTTGTTTTTTATAGGATTTTAACTCTTTTTAATGCCCAATCTAGACTTTCTAATAGAACTAAGTCAAATGCTTTTTTCATATCTTGTAACAAAATCCAAACTTCTTTATTCTTTTCTTGTGCCTTCTTCATTATCATGTTTAGTATGTGTATTGGCTGCTCTGTTGAATTGCCTAGCAGGCTTATGAAATTTGGTCCTTTAAGTATATTCCTTTCTGTGAACACTCTGGCTAATCTTTTTATCACAATTTTTGTAACAACTTTCTTGAAAGTCTCTATTAATGCTATTGGTCTGATGTTGTTTAAACAGTACCCCCAGTTTATGTCTTTTGGAATTGGATATATTTGTGCAATTTTTTACTTCTTTGGTATGTCTCCTTTTTCTAAAATCAGATTTGTAAAGGCTCTAAAAATCTTCTGTAATTTCTTCTCTGCATGTTTTATCAATATGTAGCTTATGCCTAATATTCCTGGGGCTGTATTCACTTTAAGCTCTCTAAGTATTTCTTCCTATTTGTTTTCTTCTATTCTTTTTTCTAATTCTTCATACCAGGTCTTCTTAATTCAATTTTTTGGGTCATATACTCTTTTCTATTCTTCTGCTATTTCTTCAAGCTTGGTTTTCCATTTTTTAAATTGGTTTTTAAAATGAGCTGCCAAACCATTTAGGACTGTGCCTGGTTCTGATATTAGGTTGACTTTTTTATTGTCTTGTATTATAAATCAGTTTAGAACAAACTTTTTGTATAGTTTATTTAGTAGACTAGCAATCATTTGACCTTGATCTGTTCTAATCATTTCACATCTTCTGTTTATGTTTTCTTCTATCTGTTTTTTTTGTGCTTGTTCCCATTCCTCTTTTCTTTTCTCCTTAATTATTCTTTGCCAACCTTTCATATCATCTATTCAGACTTTTAACCACTGCCTGTGTAGTTTTGGCAATGTTGCTCCTAGCTCTTTTCCTATGATCTGAAGTTTGTTATTTATTTCAACTCCTTTATTTCTTTCTATCTCCTGGTTCTTCTTACTTCTTGCTTTCTTAATTATTTGCTAGAGTTCAATGATGTGTTTGTGTTTTGTTGATTTTTTCCAGTTTTGCTTTCTACTTAATTTAGTATTAAATATTTTCTTTTTTGAGATTTGCTTGTTTGCCACTTCAATTATAGCTTCTTCTATTGCATCCCACATTTGGTCTAGTACTTTTGTACTATATTCTGTTGTTGCACTATCACCTTTTAGTTGTTTTAGCACTCTTTTCTATTCTAGTTGATTTTGTAACTCTCTTGCATACTTTTTCCAGTTTTCGTGTTTTCTTCTTCATATAGGTATATTGTTCTTGTTCAGTCTTTCCGTTTGATTTCTGCTTTACTGCAGTTTGCTATTATGTGTTCTATCCATATTTCTGTTGTTATTATATTATGATCACTGTCTGTCAAACCTTCTGCTTCTTTGATGTTCACTTTCTGTAGACTTAATACAAGTGTTTCTGATAGCCAGATATAATCTATTCTTGTTGCAGTCTCCTAATTTGACTATATGTATGCTTTTTTTATCAGATACAGATTTCTGTATGAATCTATAAAGTTCTGTCTTCTGAGCTAGCTAAATATTGATAGTTTCTTGTAGTTTGATGTTTGCAGATGTTGTCTATCTAATATGTTATCTATCATATAATTGAAATCTTCAAGCATAATTACTTCTGTATATCTTTTCCTGTTTGTCACTATCTTTACAATTCTTTGCTGAATTTTTTTACTAATTGACTTGTCATTTGGTGTGATATATACTGCTAGTACTACTAGTTCTAATTGTTTAAAGTATAATCTCACCTCTAGCATGTATTCACTAACTCTTTTAACTGCTTCTACATGCTTTTTCCACTTTTCGTCTATTAGAATTTCTATGCCTAAGCATTTTTTTTTATCTATTACTGCATTAGTCCAGTATTTCTTATATTGTGTGTTATAACTATGCAGTAAAAAATTTCTCTCTTTTTCTGTAATGTTTGTTTTCATAATTCCTACTATTGTGAACTCTTCTCTCTCTGCCTATTCTAGAAGGTTTTCTACTTTCCATCCTCTTGTTTTCAGTCCATTGATGTTATAATATGCAATTTTTATTTTCTTTTTTCCTTGTTTCCATTTTTTTATGAGGCATTTATACTTTGTTTCCATGTTTTCCATCTTCTCTTTCCCTTTTTTCCTTGTTCTTTCATTATAACCAAGAGATGCATCTGTATTTCTTTCTTCAAAAATTCTTCTTTTACTATACAGAAACTCTCTGATCTCCTAGTCTATACTCATTGATTCAACTGTAGTGCCATTAGAAGTGGTTAGGAAGGTTTTCTTCTATCTTCCTTCTTGTTTTGTTCTGCTGTGCTTCAAGTCTCTCTAGTCTTTTGAAAAATTTTTCCAAGAGGTCTTGCTTCTTGTTTGAGAGTCTTCACTTGTTGTTAAATGTATACAATGCTTTTTTTTATTTTCATTAAAACCTTCAATGTCTTCTTCCTCTCTGTTACTCTTGTTTTTATGCACTTCTGCATCCAAGTCTATGTTTATATCATGTATAGTTGTGTGCTTCTTATAAAATTTTTCTTCTTCTTTACTTTGCTTTCTCTTCTTTGTTTCACCTTGTCAGAATAACAAGTGGTTGTTAAACCTTATTGGCTTAGTTTGTGCTGTCTTCATCTCTTTCTCTGATGCAAAAGTAATTATTGCAGATCTTCTTTGATTTCTATTTCTGTTTATTGGTATTTATACTGACTTAGTACTTCTCATTCTTAAGCATCATAGTAGCAGTACTTCAGATGCATTTTCTGAAAGCTCAAGCAATTTGGATGTATATAGACTGTGCTGATCTTGTAGGCTGTAATCTTTATTGTCTTTGAACACTCTCACTAGCTTGTGCATGCCAATTGGCAAGGCCCATAGAATATTTTCTTCTCTTAGATTTTCTATATGTACTATTGCTAGTGCTTTGTATTTGGACCTCTTGATTCGTTCTATTTTGGCATCTTTGATGTTTCTGCACATGTGTTCTGCCTCTTCTATATTGCTATTTGCTGGTAGATCCCAGATCATTAGATAGTTTTTTGTTTTCCAATTCTCTTCTGTTTTAAAGCTTTTTGTAATCTTAACTTCTGCTTTTGCTTGGCTTGTGTTTTTGTATTTTTCTATCTTTCTTTCCTTGTTTTTGGCATTGGATTCTTCTGTTTTACTATTCTTTTTTGTTTTGATTTGTCTTGTACTTTCTTCTTTTCTTCTCTTGGTATTATGCTTCTCTTGCTGCTCTGTTTTTTGAGTTTTGTTTTTGGTTTCTTCTGGTATAAGTTTGAGCTATTCTCCTTCTTTTCTTTTGATTCTGTTCATTGCCATATCTCTACTATACTCACAGTCAAAATCTACTTCTATCCAATTATTTCTATTTTTGAACACCTCCTTAACTGTTTTAATATAATGATTTTTCCCTAGAATCCACTAAACATACTTTATTCTTTCTTTTTTGGATTCTTCTGGCAAGGCATAAGTTGGCATATTTGCTTTAAAGGACTTATTTTTATTGCATATTCGATTATCTGAAGACCACTAACTGTGTTCGATTGACCCTGTTGGAAACATTGTTTCATCTTCTTTACTGTTCATTTCTTCTTTTTGTTTTATTATTTCTATATCCATGGTTTCTATATTTGTTTCTTTGGTTTTTGTTAATATTTCTTCTTTAAATTTCCAATTACTTATGACTTGACTTGTTTGATATTGTGGTGTAGTAATACTGAGCTCTTTCATTTGTATTTTTAGTGTTTCTAGTTCTTGCTCTAACTCTTCAAAGTTGTTTTCTTTTTCTTTGTTTTGCTCACTATTAGTAAATTTTTTTGTTTCATTAGATGAAAGAGTTCTTTTAAATATTTCTAATTATATATATATTATAAATATAATTATATAAAATATAATATAAATAGGTTTATGATTGTTCAAGTGTTCTGATTTGACAAATATTTAATATATTTAAAATTTTATAATTAAATATTTAAAATTATATGTTATTTACTTTAAATTTTATTAAGAAAATAAACTTTTATATTCTATATAACTAGGAATATTTGTTTAAAAAACAGGTATTATTATTTTTTTTATATTAAAGTTTTTATTTTTAGGCTGTAATATTTTTATTTAAGTTTGTAGAACACAGATGCCTTTAGAAACGCCCTTTTATTAAGATTACAATTAGCCATATGTGCACTTTTGATAACTAATTTAAGTAGTTTATCTATATATTACTATATAAGTTTAATACTAAATACCATATCTGTAAGTCAACTATAAGTCTTGTTTATTATAGAAACATTTTAAAGCACTATTTATTTAAGTTTTTGATGCTTATTAGTATTCTTAAGACTATTTTATTTTTAACAGAATACTTATTAGAGCCTGTTATATTTCATATATAGCTAACTTAGTTTTATACAATATGCTATAATTAACTAACACTTGCAGTCACAGAAGTTATTGTTTAATTGCTACATTATACTATTTCTACTTTTGTAAAATTTACTAGAATTTTAATATCAATGTTTTTTATATTTTTTATTAGTCACAAATCAGAACTAACAGACTCTTTAGATTTTTAATCCAGATGGTCTGGTATAATATATCTTAGTATCTTTTTTCTTTAATAATTCTGGCAGTCTAGTTAGTAATATACTTATCTATACATATTATTATTCAGTTTATCTGGCTGTTCCTATAAAAATGTTTCATAAATTTTAATTAGTTTGATGATATTATTAAAGGTCTATGCTATCATTTTATTTAAAAATTTTTAAATAGGTTTTCAGCTCCTAGGTTTTTTAGTCTTAAACACCTAGTAATCTTATTATAAGTTTGTACTAAAGTCTTATATAATATCAGTTAGAACATTCCTCTATATACAGATAATATTACACTTTATATAAATGCTTTAAGTTTATAATAATAAGTAGGATCTTACTTGGTATATCTGAATTACATCTATATGAGATCAACTGATTAACAGAAAACAGTTACAATAATACAGATTAAATTCCAAATTTTGTTATAGATAAAATTTAAATATTAGATCTGCTACTTGAAGAACAACAACCCAACTACTATACTAGAATTACTATTCTTAAAAAAACACTTTTATTTAAGAGCTTTTTTTATTATTCTTATTATTATTATTATATAATATTAAGTAGAAAAAATATTAATATATAAAGAAATAGGGTTTTATAGTCTAGTAGTCTAGATGCTCCTCTCTTCACAAACAAGCTTGATGGTTCAATTCTAGCTGAAGGCAAGCTCTGTAATCTACAGAAGCATATGAATATAGTAAAGCTCTGTGGCTAAGTTTAGGTGAATAAAAGATCAGTATATAAAGAAGTTTCCAAAAAGAAGCTTCCCAATATGGTAAGTTGGTGCTTGATGTAAAAAATGCAGTGAATATATCAGAAATAGAAAGAAGGCATACTAGCAGGTAATATAGTGAATATAAAAGAAAACTATAAAAAAAGAATGAACTTATTGAAATTTGAACACTTTTGGCATAAAACAGATTTAGTAAATATGAGATATACTAAATTGGATCTAGGTAGTAATCTTGATACCAGCTTAGTAAGCTTGTGTTAAGGGTAAATTCAAAGGAATATAGATACTTAGTAATATTCAATAATGTAGTACTTTGATATAAATAGTAACTAAGATAGCTCTAACCTAATATGTCACTATAATGATAATATAAATATTGCATATATATGCAAATATAAGAGTTAAAAATTAGAAAGTTTAAATAGAAGATCCACAGGCAGGTCTTAGGTATAGCATCTAATAGGTAATCTATAGGCAGAACTCTAAATTAAATAATGACTAAAGTTATACATGTAACTAGTTGTACTTTTATTAATATACTTTGTATATAAGTGTAATCATATATTACTAATAAAGATATACAAGCAAGATTGTTGCTTCAAATAAAAAAAATAAAAATAAAAATATTAATATATAAGTATATCAATTGGATATAAATGTATAAATAAAATATTCCTAAACTACACTATTGTTGCTATATATTAACAATATTTAATGTAATATTTAACTTTAATTTTCTGTTTTTAGTTAAATCAACTATTATATTATTAATTACAAAAAAGAATAAAAGGAACTTTTAGAATTATTTTAATTAATAAAAGCAAGTATATATAGTAAAATTTTAGAAAAGAGTTTTAAAAATAAATTGGTCTATATTAGTATTAAATATAAATATATTATTATTTGAGTTAAAAGTTTGTATCATAGGTAATTAAGTATTGTTTTTTAGTTTAGTAGAAGCAGTAATTCTTTGTATTAATTTTCATTTATATTGTTTAATGTTTTGAGTTTGCCAAATAGTAGAGTTAAATCAGTTAAATAGAAAGTTAAACAAGAAAATAAAATAAATTGATAGTTTTTTTAGAGTTGGTTAAAGTTGTTTATATTGGTCGAAGGTTATTGTACTCTGAATAAGTAGAAGTATTGTATTGTATATATTAGAATTTATCAGAGTGTTTTATAAATTAAAGATTTGTATTATTGTATGTAGTAAAATTTCTGGAAAGTTTAATAAGTTTAAGATTTTAATAATTTTATTGATAAGAATGTTTTGTAAATTATAAGAGTAAAGTAAGCATTAAAATAAATATTTAGTATTTTTATATTAGTTACAATATAAGCAATTTGGAGTTAAGTAGAATAGAGAATAGAGAATATTTTTGTTTTTTATTGGTGTTAAGTGAAGCCTTGCTCATATTGTTATTAGTAATTTTAGTTGTACATATTAATATACTATATATTAAAGATATACTAAGATTGTAAAATACAAAATAAAAACTACATGCAAGAATTAAAGCTCAGACAACTATATCTACAACCTAAACCAATTATGGTAGTCAAGACTCTTCTAGATTTTTAATGTTAGAATATAATTATAAGATATGCTATAATTAATCTAAAGATTAACTATATATTGATTTTCCTAATAGCCTGTCCAATTAGTAGACAAGTATTAGAATATAAGTATAATTAATCTGCTATTTCACATAGACATGAGTATATATAGTTTGTATATGATCTTTTGTAATGTTTAGTTTGTTGTATCTGTTGTGAAGTATTATGAGTATTACAAGTTTGAAGGAATGTAATATTGTTATTCTTTTTCTAGTTAGAGAAGTTAATGCAGTATGGTTTTCATATTTAGTTATAAATTTAATCATTAATATTAAGAAGTATTTGAATAATAATTTGTAAAGCTATCTTAGTTAGTATGTTATAGTTATGAATAGGTTTTAAATATAAGACCTTTAAGAGTAAGGTCAAAATAGAAAGAGTTTTTTTAAAATGATATTGGTCAAATGAAAGATGTTTTTGAATTTTTTGAATAAGTTTATGAAGCTAACTAGTAGATAAGTTGAGATCTGCTTAAAATAAAATATATTAAATTGATGAATTAATAATATTTATAATAAGAGAAGAGTTAAGACAAGTTAGCCAGTATGAGTAAGAATTAGGAAGATTATATCAAAAGCAGTTAGTATTTGTAAAGATAGTTGAATATATGTTGTAAAAAAAAAAGTATGTTAATAGTTCATTTAGTAAAGCTTTAACTTTAAAGCCTTTGGATTAATTAAGTTTAAAGCTAATAAAATTAGATAAAGATTTTTGGTTATAATTGAGATATAGCCATATTAATTGTCAGTTTATATAGTGATTAAAATAAGACCATTCATGATTCTTTTTTTGTAAGAACCACATTGCCAGTATGTAAGCTTTGCAAATATTTTTAATAAAATATTGAGTAGAAAGCTTAACAGGGTTTTGTTTCTATTGTAAAATATGAAAAGGCTTGTAAATGTTTGTATATTAAAAGTTTAAAAGCAGTAAGAAAGTATGTTGTTTGTTAAAAAGTCAGTCATGTTATTGAAGATATTATCTGTATAAGCTTGGACTTTGTGAAAGTTGATATTTAAATTAAAGAATTTTATAATATTAAGAAGTATATACTATAAAGACTATATATTAAATTTAAAAAGTTTGTTAGAATTATTAAGTTGAGTAGAGAGTTTGTAGTCTTAGAAATAACTGATTATAAGTTAGTATAAATTTAAAGTGTTGTATTACAAGGTACAGTTAAAATTGCAAATAAGATAAAGAAGAACTTTGTCTTATAAACTAATAGCCAAAGATAGATTTTAGCTAAAAATTTATAAAGAACTTGGTTATTACTATTAATTTGAACCCATCTAATGCCTATTGAGCTTTGTTCAGTTTCAATATTGGATACTGATTCATCAATATAAAAAGTAAATTCCTTATATGACAGATTGTTTTGAAAAATTTCTTCAAGTTTGTTTAAATAGTCATTAGGTTTAAAGAGTTTTGTAATAATAGAGTTTAATAGGTTGATGATAGGGTAATTATATGGAATTTATAAAAAATGTTTAATTGTTATTAAATAAATAAGATCTAAGTAGTTAGTATTAAGTTTAAGTTTAGAAGTTTTTCTTTCTAGAAAGCAAATATAGATAGTTGCTAAAATATTAATTGTGCATGTTTGCTTAACTCTGTTAGTAAATATTTAAATTTGATATTGTTGGTAAGTTATTCAGAAGTATTTTATTTCTAATAAAATAGAGTTTTGAATTGGAATTTTGGGAGTTAATAATTTTAGTAAATATTTATTTAAGTGCTTAAAATTAATTAATATAGTAAATTTTTTTAAATTAAATTTTATTTTTATTAATCAATATTTTAAATTTTTTTAAATCAAATATTTAAATCTAATATTTGATTAAATTAAATTCAAATCTGAAAATTATAAATTAAATCAAATTTAAATTAATTTAATATTTAATTTTATTGAAATTTAAAGAAGCTTAGCAGTTATTAATAAGTACAAAATAAGACACTATATTATATTTGTTATTATAATATTAAATTAAATTATATTAGTATTTCTTAAATTATTTAGCATGCAAAATTTAAATATTAAAATGTTTATTGATCTATTTTAGTCTAATTATTTTAAATTTTATTAGCTCTTAATTTTTTTAATTTTTATTTTTAAGTTAAATTAAAAGTATATTATATGCTAGTTATTAAATTATTTATATTTTATAAAATTTTTTAATAATATTTTAAAAATCAGTTTTGATATTAGCTAAAATTATTTATAGTATAAATAAACAAATTATAATTATTATAAAATAATAATATATTAATTTTAAGTCAATTTAAACTATAAATCTAATACTAAAACTCTAATTTTAATCTTAATTAAACTTAAATTAGGTAATATAGTTAATTATTTATATTATAATTTTATAATAATTATATTTGTTTATCTATACTATAGTTCAACTACTAGCTATAATAAAATTTTTAAAATTTAAATTTAATACTAAAAAAAGATCTTATATATAACACTTATAAAAATTCTTTTTTTTTTAATATTAAGATGAATACTTGTGACTCAGGATTTTATTGATAGTATATTTAGCTAATAGTTATATTACAACTACAGAGAGCAACCATAAAAAGAGTGTACAACTAGCACTTGTACAACTTTAGTCATTGTTTAATTTAAGTAGTCTGCTTAAAGGTTTTATACTAGTTGCTATACCTGAAACCTGTCTGTAAATTTTTTATTTAACTATTCTAGTTTTTGTATCCACTTATCTACCTCTGCTTACCAACAATTCTAGCTAATGCTAGTAAAAATATGCCATGGCCACTAAGTTTTTAAAGCAGTTTACTTATATGAGGAACTTTTGACCTTGTACTAAACCTTCTAGAATCTTTTGTATCCTATTCTTATAACTGATTTAGTATCATTATGACTGAGACTAACACTAGTAGTCAGAGTGACTATTAAACTGCTATGCTCTTGTAAAGTTCACCCCAACTCCAGTACTGACTTTACAAAATATCCCTACTACTTTAGTATTCAATTCAAGTTTTACCAAGCTTCTAAACCAGATAGTCCAGAAAAGCAAATCATAATTATACATTTCTGGTTTATATGTTTGCCAACATATAACTTTTTTTTTTATAATAAATATTGGTAGCCTGGTTGGTTTCATTCAGCCCCTTCTCAAAGTCTGGCTCTTTGCCTAGTTTCACAAGTTCTAGCTCTATTTTATGGGTCTAGTCTTTATAGTAGCATTATCAAAGTTTCAGGCTACCTTTCTACTTGGGTTTTCCAAGTAGGCTTCTGTCTTTCTATTTGGTTTCAGTGATTTACATGACCTAAAGACTTATCTTGAGTTTATACTGCTTGGTACCAGTTTGTGTTTCTTCATACAACATTGCACAAATGCCTAGACCTTTTAGTCATACTGGTATAACATAGTTTACAGGTGTTTTATCCTAACCAATCACAGAAGACAGTTAACTATAACACAGAAAGAATTGCAAATTTTACTATCACTAAAATTTAAACTCTAGATCTACCACTTGGGGGTTAACAACTTATCCACTTTACTAAGTTACTACATTCTACTTATAAAAATTCTTTACAAATATATTTTATAATATAATATTAAAGTTTATTAAAAATTATTTATAATTAACTTTATAAAATTAATTTTTTAAAATAATAGTAAAAAGATAAAATAATTTAAAACCATAAATAAATTAGTATACTTTTTAGTTATTATAAAAATTTGTATTCTATTTAGGTTATATAAAGTAATTAATATTATAACTATAAAATAAGTTATATAATTTAAATTTAATCTTATATATATAAATTATTTATAATTCTATTCTAAATTATAATACTATATAATTACAAATATATAATTTACTTATTAATAAACATTAAAGTTTCTGATTATTGTATATAACTATATTTAAAAAAAAAATTATATTTATAACACTATGTTATATAACATCTTATATAATATCTCAAAAATGTACTAAGTAAACAGGATCAGATACTCTAAATAAAAATGTTCAGAACCTCATAAGAACTGAAATTAGAACCTATCAAAATCTTATATTTAATATATATTGTATAATAAAAAACATCTATTTATCTTAAAGCTGGACTCTAACTCTAATTAAAACTATATAGATGTTATAAATATAATATTTCTTAAAAAAAAATTTAAAATATTAAAATTATAATAAAATTTTAATTAATTAAATAACAACATTTCTGTTATAATATTTTTTAATACAATACAAATTAGTTAACAAATATTTTATAATATATTTAACTAAAATATTTGCAAAAATATTAATTTTATTTATTAAAATATATATAATTAATATTGTTAAAAACTAATTAAAAGATATTTATAATTTTATCACATCATTAAACAACTCAACAACTCTAAGTTTTAAAAACAATAAAATTTTCTTTCTTAAACAAGTACTTACTGCTGACAATCACAACCTATTTTATTAAAAAAACATATATCTTAGAACTTATAAATCCCCTTAAGATTTTATTTCAAATTGGTTCAAAATACTTACAAATAAGATTTCTTTCTTTTCTATCTTGCACATATGGCCCAATCTTCAAATTCAATAAATTAATCTATTTTTAAACACACTTAATCTTATTATACTCTAATTTAATAATCCTAAAAACACATAGATACTATATATCTTTTTTACAAATTGGCATATAAGCAAAATAACAAATATATCAAACTTCTCAATGCTTTTTCAAAAATACCAAATTATAAACTCAACAACTAATACAATCAATATTTCTCTAACATTTATAACATTTCAAATAAATTATAAACAAACTATTAATTTAAAATGCAAAACACAAAAAAGAAAACAATATTTCAAACTTAATATAAATAACCAAAAAATACAAGCATTTCAAAACATTCATGCAAAATTATATAAACCTGCTCCACAATTACTACTATTTTTTTTACTATCCTTCTTAAAAATACTTCTAATTCAAAATACAATACCAAATTCTATATATCAAAACTAACTCATAAACCTTTATAAAATGTACTATTTCTGAATTCAAATAATCTACACTTTTATACAGATGCCTTAATACTTAATTTACAAACAGATAACATATCTACTGGCATTGTCTGGATTCTTAAAATTGATATCCAAATCAAATTTAATGCTTTTATAACTTATGCACCAAATTCTACATATGCAGAATTAGCAACACTTATTTTTTTATTTCTTATTTTATCTGCCAATTATCAAGTTTACATTTATTTTGACAGCCTATTGCCTATTTAAACTCTTACCAACTCTATACCTTATAACTATAACTCACAAACTAAACAAAATAATTAGAACATTATATATATCTTTAAATTTTTTAGTAAAACACAAAAATATAAATTATACTACACATAAAGTCAAATCACACTTAAACAATACTTTACACAATATAGTTGACACTCTTACCAAACAGGGTGCTAACAAAACTAAACTTAAACTTAATCTTAAGTACTTCTACTTACCTACTTTCTTTATTTAAAATCAAATACCAATTACATATAAACTATGTAAATTTTGCAAGAACTTACTCTCAATCCAAACATTTAACAAACTTTTTTAACTCAAATTATTATGAAACCTCTCAACTATAAATATTCTACTATTAACTGAAATTATCAACTCCAAAAATTCTAATCTTAAACTATATTCTATTAGATACAAAATACTTTTTAATAATTTATCAACAATGTTTAATTTAAATATTTACTATTCTCTTCTTTATCTAACTTCAAACTGTTCATATTGCAATCAGTATGAAAATACTGAACACTTACTTCTATGTTCACTTCACTTTTATAACTCCAAGAACATTCTTATTAATGAGATTACCAATACTCTAAAATTCATTAAACCTACTAGACACTTCTCCAAATACAATATTACAAATTCTTTATTCACAAAACTTCTATCTTAATTTTAGCATATATAATACAATTTTTTTACTTATATAGAGAACAATAACTCTTAACCAACATATACAACTGCAACTAATTCTAAAAAAACCAACTAACAATTTTCTCATTTTACTATCTAACTCTTTACTCAAATGATTTAACTTTTTCATCTGGCAAACTCGTAACATTAAACATTATGAATAGAAATCAGTACAAAGAATCTTTGCTTCTACTAAAAAGAAAAACAACACCCACTTACCTACCACTCAATCTTCAAACCTTAATAACACTACTTTTATATTTAATACTAATATAGATATCTTTATTTCTAAAATCTTGTCTTAAAATTTCAATATATATACTTGTTTTTATTAATTAAACTATCCTTAAAGGTTTCTCTTTTATTCCTTTCTGTGGTTAATAATTAACAGAAGTTAATTTAACTAATAACAGAAAATAAAAGAATAATATCATACTAGATATTATTAATATATAGCAACAATAGTGTAGTTTAGAAATAACACTAAGTTATACATTTATATCCAATTAATATATTCATATATTTTTATTTTTCCTACTTGATATTATATATAAAAAAAAAAAAATATTGTTAAAAGTAAAACTATTATGTTAAAAAATCTGCAAAATAATTATTATAGTAATGTACTTATCTAATTGGTAGTATTTATAATAATTTACTTAAAACATATATGCTCAAAAAAGTTATATAAAAGTATACAAGTCTCAATAAGAATTTATTACATTCTTCTATTAAGAAAAGATAAATCTAAACCTACCTGTTTGTACTATTATAACTAAAAATAAATTTTAACTTCTTTATTATATTTGAATTAAGTATAAAGCAATGTCAAAAAAAATATAATTGTAATAATTTGTTAAGTTCTAACTTCAGATTAACAGTACTAAAACATGTTTATAAGTTCTATAACAAATATGAAAAATATTAAAGTTATAAATGCTATGTCTATAAAAAGATTAGAAGTTAGAATAAAAAAAATTAAAATTCAATAAAACAATAAAAAGATTTATGGTTTTGTACATGTCTTCTTATGAAAAATTTATTATAAAAAAAGTAAAATTTTTCTTTTTAAAAATTAATTCAAATAGAATAGTTGAAAATAACAATAATATAGTTTACAAGTTTAATAAAATTTTTATATAATAATAAATGTTATTTTTTGAACTGCTTAATACTATAATGCTTTTTAAAAATCTTTATAACACTTCTTAATAATTACTATAATTTTATACCAAATTATAAAACTACCTCTATTATATTTAAAAATCATTATAGCATATTTAATTCTCAAATAACAATTCATTATATTTGTCTTATCTTTGAACTCAACTTACTAATCTGTAATAATATTACATATATTAATATACCAAAAGTATAAACTTAATATCAAGTATTCTTTTTTTATTATTTAATTAAAAACTTAAGTATTACAAAAAGCTTATTATAATTAATTATTTTATTAAGTCATTTAATTTGACTAATATATTTTGCTAACAATTAAAATAACATTTCAAAGTAGTTTGTTAATAAACTGAATAAGCTTTCTAAATATTGTAAACAAATTCTTATATATTTATGAAACTAAAAAAAATAAAAATATACAAAATTTATTTTTAAATTCTTTATATATTTTTATTTGTTATTGCTTAGATTTTTCAAAAATTTAGTTTTTCTTTTTATATAAATTTGTGTTATTTTTGCTTTTTATTAAATTATTTTTAGAAATATTACTATTATATAATTAATTTAATTAATTTTAGTTTTACAATTTAATATTAGATATTGAAGTAATTAGTAAAATAATAAGTATTACAAAAAGTAATTATTATTTATTTTATAAAATAATTTATATATATATATAACAAAATAAATAAAATAAAATATAAAATAATAAAACTAAATTGACTTTTAGAGTCAATAGCATAGTAGTTATGCTTTGAAGTTACAAATTACAAGATTGCTAATTCAAATTCTAGTGACAGCAATTATAAAGATGAATTTCTAAAAATAAAGAATTGCAATACTATAGTACTAGGGACCCAGAAGGTCATCAGACAGACTTATTTCTAAAAAAGGCAAGTAATCTGTGATTGAGAAGCCATCTGGTAATAAATACAAGTTAGAATCTGATTTGGAATAACTGAAGTCATGAGACATAATGTAAGGCTGAGGTCTAACAATAAGAAATACTATATAAACTTATAGTAATAGCTAGTTCTAGATAGAGCATGTTAAAGCCTT
The DNA here is from genome assembly GCA_910591915.1 of Cetraspora pellucida. Classification (NCBI taxonomy): domain Eukaryota; kingdom Fungi; phylum Glomeromycota; class Glomeromycetes; order Diversisporales; family Gigasporaceae; genus Cetraspora; species Cetraspora pellucida. Next base: position 23,171 of record CAJVQA010000805.1, read on the forward strand.
TTAATTTTGGCAGAAGTTGGTGTAACAAATTACTCTTGAAAAGTTTAAAAGCATAGACTGAATAATTGAAGTTTAGTGACTGAAAACATTAGTTCAAAATATAGGACACAAAATAACCTTGGCAAGATTATTAAAAAAAAAAAAAATTTTATTAAATTATTTATTGCATTGTATTTTAAGCAACAATAATATAATTAAGTTAATATAAAAACATTTTATATATTAAAATACTTTAAATATCTATTAAATTAAATCTAAATATTTAAAATAATTAAAAATTAAAAATGTTAAATATTTATATGCATTTATATTATATAAATTACTATTTTTAATAAAAAAATACAGATATTAGTTAACTAAAATTGGTTTTTTCAGTTATGCAATTGTTAAAATTAATTTTTTATTTATTATAATAATTGTTTTTTTAAAAAATAATTATAATATATGTGCTAATTAATTTATATAAATAATTATCAAATTTTAAATAGCTAATTAATACTATAATTTTATTGATCAAAAAATTAATTTATATAACATTATATAAAACTAATATATGCAAAGCATTATTTTATTATAATATATATAGTTTCTTATTTTTATCTAAATTTTTAAAAATTTTTATCTTAAAAATAAGTAAACAATCTAATTTTTTTATAACTAATTTTTTTTCTTTTTTTTTAAATATTAATAGTGAGACTATGCCTTTAACTTTATTGAAATTCAATTAAAGTTTTTACAAAGAAAAGCTTGCTTTTAAATTACATATAAAGAATAAAGACTTAGATATATAATCTGCAACTCAAACCTATAAGAGTGGCCAAGGCTCATCTAGATTTGAGTATTAGTAATAATATATGAGAGAGGGGTATGATATTTAATCTATTGGATAGTCAAAAAGTCAATTTTGATAATAATTTGTAGTACTGAGATAGAAGGTAAACTGGAAGAACTATGAGTTAAATTTGTAGTAAGTGTATTTTGGAACTGTGCAGAATGTAAAATGCAATATGAAATTTATATTTGTTTGTATATTTGTTAGTTTAAATGAAGGAGAAGTTTAATAGAAAGAGAGGTAGCTGTACAGTATAAAATAGAAGTATTATAAATAGTAGAAATAAAGTCAATAGGAACTAGACCAGATAAAGTGGAGATAAGAGATGGCATATATAAGGAGTTATACAGTTTAAAGCTATTAAGTATAAGAATTTCTTGATGTAAATTAGAAACAAGGTTGGAGAACATATCAAGAGCAGTAGCATTTAAGATGCAATTAAGAGAATTAAAAATTAAGTAATAGATTGTTTGAGTAAAAGAACAAATAGTCTAGTGTAATAAAGAACTAGTTTGGTTGCATTGGTGACAGAAGGGAAAGTAAGAGGAGTTATGTTTGTGAAGAATGTAAGGAACAGGTAGTTTATCCAAGAGAATTTTAACACAAAAGGTTTTTAGAGTAAAGAAATAAAAACTGTAAGCAAAATTAGAAACCTTTTAATTATTATTAATGTAAAGCCAAGTGGCTTTCCAGTTAATATTAGAAACAATAGTGGACCATTATTGAAAATGATGTTGAGATGTCCAAAGTATTATAATGTAAGCTTGACAGATAGTACGAATAGAGCATTGAATAGAAATTTTAATAGAAAATTAGTCAATAAATGAAGTATAGGCAGGATTGTAAGGGTTGTTAGTTAAAAATATTAAAAGAGTAATATTTGGTAGCTATGAGCAAGTTGGTCAGCAAGATTATTAAATGGATCATCTTGGTGTACAGTAACTTTGTAAAAAGTAAGCTGAATGTTGTATAAATTAATGAAGTTAATAAGAGTTTGTTAAATAAAGAAGTATGGAGTATGAGTATAGAAGAGTTTGGATGCTAATAAGTGAATATTATTATATTTGAAAATAACAGATTGTAAGTTTGTAAAGATATAAACAGAACAGTTTCTAGAAGTAGTTATAATTACTAAGAGAATAGCAAGAATTTTAGTTTTAAAGAAACATGTTCAAAGTTTAACTTGTGTCTGAAATGAGTGAATAGTTGCAGAATTATTAAATTGAACCCAACCTATGCCCATAGAGCATTGAAAGGTACCAAGCTTGATAACAGAACCATTAGTATAAAATAAAATAGTAGTTAGATCATAGTTGAAATTAGCAATAGACTGTAAGCCATCAGTAAGTTAATTAAACTAAAAGATATAAGGTAATTGTTGTGAGTTGATTATTAGTAAAGAAGGTGGTAAAATATGTAAAGGATGTCGAATAGCTACAGAGTATGCAATATCAAGAAAGTTGGCATGTAAGTTAAGAGTTTTGTCAGAATTAATATAGCAGAATAGTTTTGTAACCAGGTTTGTAGGAATAAAGATAGTGCATTTGTTGGCAATTGTATTAGAATTAAGATAATATCCAGAGCATAATGTAGTAGTTGGAAGAAGAGTAGGATATAGGTTTGAAAACTGAAACTGATATGAGCAGTGCCAGTATGTAATAAGAGTAAGGCCTATAAAAATATTATGTCTTCTGGTCTTGCCAATAATTATTTGGTCATTGAGAACAGTAAGTAATCAGAATTTGGTATTAGAGGTGAAGTAGCCAGTGGTATAAGAAAAGTAGTTTGTTTAAGATAAATTAAAGTAATTATATAGAGTGTGTTGATGAGAATAGCTTGTTGTAATGTTCTCAAGAGTAGTAAACCATTGAGGTACAACACCTTTAGGAAGCTTGTTTAATCTAGAAGAAATGTATTTTCAGTATAATAAGTATGAATTATCATATGTAGTAAGTTGGTTGAGAAAGAGTAATTTGTGATATCTAAATTGCTTTTTAAAAATAGAATATTTGGGATGAGAGAAAAGAAGGGATTTAAGAAAGATAGCTCTATCATTTAATGTAAATAGAATGTTATAAGTTGGATTAGTAGAAAATGTTCAGCCAATATGTTTGATAAGCTAGATAATTTTAAAGTTTGTAGTTAGATGGTTAGGACCATCAATAATAGGATTAGAATGTAAGAAGATATTTGTAAGGGACCAAAGGTTGTTTTGTAGCTGTTGAATTCAAATGTGGGTTAATGTGTCTAATAGGTCAAGATTATTAAGTTATTTAAGAAGGTTAGATATATGGTGTTGTAGTTGAATATCCTAGATGTGTTTGATGTTGTAAATTTGAGGATATAAAAGGGTACTAGAAAGTATTGTATAACAAAGTTTAGCTTTGAGTTTAACAAGGCTTATATGTTAGATAAAGATTTTATTGCAGATAGGCTAACTAACTACAATGTTTTGGAAATAATATTTAAGAGTAGGAATAATAACTGTATTAATAATGTAACAAGCATGTAAGTTAGTGATATGTTTGGTTTTAGCAATTTAAATAAGTTAAGAGAATTCAGCAATAAGCAGGTTTGTTTGTTTAGATTGCCTATTGTTTAAAGTGAACTAGCAATCTAAAAATTCAAAAGGTTGTTTAGGAGAATATAGTAGAAGAAGATGATTATTGTAGGAGATAGGGATGTAGTAAGATGAAGGATTATTGATAACTAGGATAGATTTTGAGTGGTTAACTTGAATATTAGCCATAGCATTAAATAATTCAGCTATGAATAGTATATTGAAAAGCTTAGTTTGTGATAAAGCAATTCAAGGAGTATTATCCATATATGCTAGAACAGAGCATTATTTTTGTAAAGTGTTGAGTGTTTGAAGTTTGAGATTAGTAGACCAAAAGGATTGTAAGGTATAGCCAGGTACTTGTATATGTATATATAAAATAAGTGGATTATAATATATGCACTATAATAAAGAGGTAATGGTTTCACCTTGGTCAATGTTATTGTAAACAGGGTATAAGAAAATAAGGCCAAGATTAGTAATAACTTGGTCATGATGATTAGTTAAAAGATCAGAAAGGATATTAATAATAGATGAAAAGAGTGCCAAACAAGAAAGTAAATGTTTAAAATGAGTAAAGTTAACAGAATTATATGCTTTACTTATATTTTGTGAAAGTAGCCAAATGTTCTTGTGATTGCAAATAGCATTTTCAATAAGATTATTAAGGATGTGAATAGAGATTGAAGTGCTATTGTTAGAAAGTGCAACATAATTAAAAGGTAAGAAAATAGAATCAGAAGTAAATATAAAGCTAAGTTTGTTTATAAAAATTTTGGTATATAGTTGGTAAATATGTTTAACAAGACTAATAGGTCATATAAGGTTAAGGTCATTATCAAAAGAGTTATGTTTAAGAATAGAATAAATTCTGCTATGTTTTCATTGCTTAGAGATTTTGTTTTCAAGAAGGTAAAGATTAAAAAGACTAGTAATAGCAGAAGTGCATTCAGAGCTAATATGTTTAAGCATTTTATAACTAATGCCTATAGGACCACAGGCTTTGTTGTTAGAAAGCTAAGTGAGAGTTTGAAAAAATTCTTCATTTGTAATAAAAGAGTTCAAAGATTGGTACCAGGTTGAATTGATATGAGGCAATAGAAGATAGTATTGTTGCCAAAAGGTATTAAAAAGAGTTTTATCAATAAGTCTAAATGCAGTCCAGTTATGAAAATGTGATTGAACATGCTGTTTAATGAGTAGTGGGTTAGTTATAAGCTCATTAAACAGTTTTATATTTGAGAAATAGACAAGTTGGTGGTAACAGTTAAGAATGCTGTTAATGACTTAAGTAGAATGTGTTGTAAGAGTAACACATCTTTTGTTAATAGCTTTGTTAATTTGTTGTTAAAGTAAAAGAGAGTTTTCAAGATGATGAGCATGAAAGAGTTGTTTTCAAATAGAGTAAGCATGTTGAAGCCATAGTTGAGTACAAGATGAGTTGGTGGAATTAAGTGGTAGAAGGTCACATTGAGACTGTTTGTTAATATAGAAAATGTTTTGATTAATGTTGGAGATGTTAGAATGTTGAGTAAGTTTTTTAACAAGTTTGATAGTATATCTAAGTTTTTTAAATGATAGATGTAATAAAGTACTGTAAGATGAATATTGGTGGTTGTAGCTATGTTTATGAAAAACTTTATTAAGGATAGTATAAGTAGTAGAGTAAATAATAGAGCTTTGAATTTTGTACCAAGTTGTTTCAATGCTTTTATCAGTTGTACTATTAGTAGGAGTTTTGTGTAGTAAGAATTGTTAAGATAAGGTATTTGCAAAAAATTCCTAGTTCTTTGTAGCCATAGCCTTGTAATTGAAGATATAGTAACTAATACTAATATGTTTATATAAGGGTTTGCTATAGGCATGTGGGAATATCCATGTAGAAGAAAGGATAAAATGATCACTGGAGGTCAAGGTTTGGCTATTATCAAGACTGTAAAAAAGAAAAAATTGTATGTTAAATTGGTCAGTCCAAATGTAGTCAATGTGACTACTGCTAATATTGTTAGATCAGATGAAGTGTTTGTTGTTAAGATGTGCCACAATATCATACATATTGGTGTTGTTAAGAAAGTTAATAAGTTTGTATTTAGAAGAAGAACTATGAGTATTATCTTGTGTATAAAATCACCAATAATAATAAAGTGAATATAAAGTTAAAAGGCTTGTTGGATTCAGTTAATAACAGTATTTTAAGTTTGATTATGAGTAGAGATGTCAGTTGATGACAAGTACACTAAGATGATGCAAAGCTTGATATTACTTTGAAAGAAAATATCAAGTGCTATAGCATCATCAAGATGGATATAAATACTGTGAATATAAGGTTTAAGATAATTGTGAATTATGATAACAGTATCTTTGATAGAAGTAAAAGAGTTAGACCAATAGTAAGTAAAGAAGTTATTATTGCAAAAGAAAAGGTTAGTTTTATTAGAAATTTTAGTTTCTATGATGCTTGCAATAGATATGTCATAGTTAAAACAATAATCTTGCCAGGCTTCTCTTTTGGTAGATTCATTGAATTCTCTAATATTATGTGTAGTAATATTAAGATAAAGATAATGTGAGGTTGGATTAGGTAAAGGTGTAAGAGAATTGCAGTTAAAAAGAGTTAAAGAATGATTGTCAAGAAAAAGGTCAGGTATAATAGAGGTAGAATTAAAGGAGTTAGATCTAAAAGGTAGGTTGTAAAATAAAGAAAAAAGGTGTAGAACAATAATAATATAATCTAGTAAAAGAGTGTCATTAGAAAGATATATGTCACCAGGCATAGAAGGCTAAGAAACCGAAGGGATGGAAACTCACTTGAAAATCCTGAGTAAAGTGGTAGCACAAACTTTCGATGGTGCCATTGGACTGACAGAAGCCCATGAAACACCTTCATAGGAACTGTCAGATAAAACCGGATGACAAAGATGTGTAGAGGAGCACATGACCAACCAGGCTGCCAGAATCACCGGAGGAAAAGGATACATAAGTATACCTTACCAGGCTATCTGAATTGGGAGTCTGAGGATGTCCGTTGTTGGTTCCAAGTTGCAGCTAGTAGGAGATGATGAAGAAGAAGTCAGAAAGATGGGTACAGGGTTTGGGTGAACTTTACAAGGGTAATAGCAGTTTAAGGGGTAACCCTGACTGCAAGTGTTGGACCTGGTCATAGCGTCAAACCAGGTTAGCAGTAAAAGGGAATACGGCTCGTTCTGGTAGGTTTACCTCGAGGATAAAAATAGTCTAAGGATTATAGTCCTATGGTCG
>CAJVQA010000806.1:0-29819 GCA_910591915.1 Cetraspora pellucida
TTATTATTTTGTTTTTCGAGACGTGTCTTAGAGCTAGACGCGACTGAGTTGCTATTTTGATCATTTTTTTCTTTGAGAAGTCTTTTTTTATTTTCCAATGTGACTTGTTCATCCCAACTGATACTATCTAAGGAGTCATCTTGCATAGAGACAGTTAAATCATCATGGGTAATTTCTGTTGCCATAGTACTCTTCTCAAGAAAGAAGTTAGTTTCCGTTTTTGTTAGTTGTTTTTTAGACGAAAAGATTGTTGTCAGTTTAGTTTTCTTGTTTCTGTAGACTTCGAAGATAAAAGTCTTACGCTTTCTAGGAACAAGGGGAAGAGCCCCTGTTCTGCTACTGTTTTTAAAGTTAGTAAGGCCCTGAGTAGAGATTATTTTGTCTTTTCAAAATTACCCTCTTTCCTAAACGTAGTGGTCAGAAGAGAGAGATCGTCGATCTTTTTTCAATAATGATTTTCAAAACTCATTAATTCTAAAAATTAATAATCATTAAAAAAAATATTTCTTCCAATCACTTAGTTTCTTTATCTGTATTATTATAACAAGAGATTAAATTCATTATAACTTTTATATATTCAAGAAAATACATATGACTTGTTTTGTATCTTTTATCCAGATTATAATTGCAATAAATTTATTAATAAATAGTTAAATTATATGAATCAATAAGGTCCATTTTCAACTTTTTTTATTTAAAATCCAAACTTTACAAAATTTTCATTATATTATTAATGTACTATGCTTTATATAGCACCAAATTTAAGTAAATTTGTATATCATCTTTTGTCAATTCCACTTAACTCTACAACTTCTAAACAGGTATGATCTTTATTAGATAATATATATACAAAATAATGCAATAGATTATCACTATCACGATTAGTAAAAATGACACAAGTATCTTGGTATATAAAACAAAAATCTATTCCAATCAAAAAAAAGCTTCAAATTTCTGAAAAACAAGGATTTAATAAAATGAAAAAAAATATTTTAGATAATGATGATGATAATGATGAAAATGATGACTAATTTAAATCAAATATCTGACAATTTAATAAACGATATTCATATGTTTGATATAAATAATAAAGAAAAAATCCCAATACTTACAAATATTTTTAATTCAAAAAGTGTTGAAAAATCACTAAATTTTTATGTTCAACAATCATATGTATAGAATTATTTTAGGTTCAAATTTTATAATTATAAATTCGCTTTGGCTATATTAATAAAATATAGGTATTGTGTCATTGATAAATTCATAAAATCCTGCAAATTTATATTTTATTTTATATTAAGAATTAAGATCGTTTTTGATAAATTCGCTTTATCAAAAAAAATTGTAAAATAAAATTTACCAGTCTATGATTTTAGACATCTTAATAAAATGGAATTTAGCCCACAAATATTTGAGCAATTTTGTGAAAAAATATTGCACGAAAGTACATACATGGTATAAATTAGCTGCGTCGCATATTAACCCGTACAAATTTGCTGCGCCATATATTATTAATTAATTTTTAGTTAATAATTCGACCAAATAGTTAATAATAATTATTAATTATTAATAATTAAGGAGGTCCCATCACTACATATATTACATGACTAAAGCAAAAAAATTAAGACACAAAGATTTGAAACATGAAAAAAATTTTGCGTTACATGGATTTCAAAAATTCAGTCAATCAGTCAGTCAGAATTTTTTTACAAACTCTTTATAATCACACTCTTGTTTCAAGAATTTAGTGCTTATATAAAGGTTAATTTTATATGCATATATGAGTTGGTTTTAAAAGTTTGTAATTATAAGCAAATAAGAATACAAAGGAAGCGATTATAAAGAGGTTTAACTGTAATTCTAAATAATAAATGATAACTCTAAAACACTCGAAATAAGACAATTAACCATGATTAAGATGAACAGAACAATAGAATAAAGCAATAGAATTTAGAATGGAATAAAATTTTTGTCAATAGAACAAGAAATTGGCAACATAATTATAATTGGATATTAATATAGCGCAATAGAAATTAGAATAGTATATAAATTTTATTAATAGAACAAGAAATTGACAACAATTATTAAATCGGCTAGCAATTTTGACGATGTATTTGGGCCATTAATACATGTCACTCTGGTTATATCGACATTTTATATAATATGTCGGTATAACTCACTGTATCAACATTTTGAAAATTTTTGAGTTACGTATATATAATGTTTTTAAATCCATAATAAATAAACACGCCCAATTTTTAAGTAAACAAACTATGTCACGTGAGACTCGAACAAAAAATTTATTTATTAAGTTTTAAAGATATTGTGCTTTATTCGAGATGATGAAGGAAACACCACTTCAAGAACTTGCCAAAGATCTGAAATTCTTGGTCAATAATCGATTTTACAGTGATTTGGAGATTGTTTGTAAAGATGGTGTAATCCTTGTTGGTTCTAGAGCGATATTAGCAGCTCGATCTAAGGTTCTCGATGGAATGCTTTACAACGGAATGAAAGAAACGCATGAAAAGCGTGTAAAATTTCCTAATTTCGACTCTAAAATTTTTTTGTTAGTGTTAGAATTCATATATACATCATCTATTACGAATGATTCCTTGACAATTGAGGATGCAATGGAGATTTATCGTGCTGCCGATTTCCTTCAACTGTCGGCTCTACAACATATTATGATTAAGTTCATCAAATGTTACGTTAACAAAAACAAACCTGTAACCCCAAATTTATTAACCAATGCTGTTCGTTCCTCTGATACTTTAGCATATGGTGTTCTCATCAATATTTTAGTTGAGAGTATCGCAAAAGTTCCTCTGGATTCAATTGCCTTTGAAAGTTTATCAATTCATGCATTATACTGTTTACTCTCAGCTAGATATGACAGAAAAATTCAATTTTTAACACAAGAATATCATGTATTACGTTATATAATACTTCACACCGCAAATTTAATCTCCAAAGAAGCTCATGAAGTTTTCGAGTCAAAACTACTTGGATTAGAAAACCTTAAAAAACCTGTGTCTAAATCCAGAAACTGCGTTGAAACCAGTGAACTAGATAAATTTAGTCCGATTATTAGAAGGAACATAAATCCATTGCTTAGATTTATAAATTGGGATCTTATAGACAATAAGATTCTTAGAGAAATCATTCAACCATTAGAAATCGTACCCGATGAAGTATTGAGAGACGCATACTCTTCCACTTCAAATAAAAGATTGATGTTTAAAGATATGCATGGGATAACATCAAACCCTTTTAAATTTGATAGTGCAGCTAGTGGAAAACAACTTATCTTTAATGATGATTATTCAGAAGTTTCAGCTGTAGTAATCAAACCTGAAATGATGATATATCAAAGTGCGAGAAGTCAATATGTTATCTCTAGTGGTGGAGAACATGAATGGGATGTCATAATAGAAGAAATTGGGGATGCTTCAAATTGTTACATTGGAATTTGTGATGAAGATTGTGATTTCAACACTTTCGTGGGAAATTCAGTAAATGCTTGGGTACTTAACCGTCAAGGAATTTGTTGGAATAATGGAATTTTTCGCCGGTATGGAAGTGAATTTGACGTTGGAGACACAATAACGGTGCATCTTGATATGGACCAACGAACTTGCGCCTTCTCAGTTAACGGCAAAAGACATCCACCAGTAAATTGGATTAATATTCCATCGAAACTTTATCCGATGGTCTCATTCAGGAACTCTGGACGTTTGCGAATTCAATCTCACTTGAGTTAATTCATAGTAATTAGAGATCTAGTGAAGGTAGTATACAATGCCTTTTTTTTTGAAAAAATTTAATTGTTAAAAGTTATTTTAAAAAAAATCACACTTGTTTTGTCGTACGATACAAGATAGAAGGATAAGCATAATGGTACATTAGTATTATGTTTTATATTATATGAAGTTTGTCAGTTTCTCAGAATATCATTATGACAAATAAAGAAGAAATAAAATTTCCTTACTAAAATCAATTATTGGCACCGTTCAACTGCCCTTTTCAGTCAAAGAACATGTCACACCTGTTGATATATAAGCAGTGATTATTTTACATTGTGTGGACTGTGCACCTTTTAAATAGATGTGCGAATATCACACGGAAAAAAATGAACATTTTGTAAATAGTGCGCACAGTTGCAAACAGTTGCTTAGCCAAAGATGGAAAACAAATGAGACAAACAATTCAGATAACAAAAGAATTTTTTAAACTTAATAACATTCAAATAAATAGAAAAAAATTCAAACTAATGATTATAAATATTAAAAAAAAGTGGTTACTACATAAAGGTAGTCCAACATCTGGGGTACATTTAAAGGTACCAAGTCAGGTAACAGTTACACCCATATAGAAGTCTATAACAAAGAAGTTTATAATCTACCAATCTCTAGAATCTATAAGATTCATAATAGTACAACATTATTGAAATTAATGTAACTTCTTTAAGTATATTCAAAATTATCTTGAATTAAGTAGATAATATGTTGGAAACATGTATTATATAGTAGTATAATATTATTAAGGGTAGAAGGCATGTAGATCATTTTTATATAGTTATGTATGGTATATTTAAAATTTTCATCTAAAATTAATATATATTAATAATAAAATTTTTTTATTTTTTAATTAATTAATAAAAAAATTTTATAATATTATAAGAGAAGTATCAAAAATCAGATAATTTTCTAGAGAGGAGGTAAAAAAAGTTGAAAATTATATATAAAGAATCTGATTATTTATATATTAAGAAAAGAAAGAAGAGGTAGGTCTCTAATAAAAAATAATTAGATGATTAATGACATAATTTTAAATAAAATTATTTATTGGATTAGGGTCTTATAGTCTAATAGTCTAAGCATCCTGTTTACAAACAAGATCAATGGTTCAATTTTAGCTAAAGACAAAAACTCTGTAATCTAGAAAAACATATAAATGTACACAAAACTCTATAGTTAAATCTATATGAATAAAAGATCAGTATATAAAAAAGTTTCTAAAAAGAAGTTTTTCAATATAAAGAGTTAGTGCTCAATGTGTAAGAAGTAATGAACATATCAGAAATAGAAAGAAGATGCACTAGTAAATGATATAGTAAACATAGAAGAAAACTAGAAAAAAGAAATAAACTTATCAAAATTTAAACATTTCTAATACCAAATTGGTTTTAGTAAATACAAAATCTACTAAAATTAAATAAAATCTAAGAAATAATCTTAGTATCATATTTAGTAAATTTGTGTCAAAAATAAATTCAAAGGACTATAGATATTTAATAACATTCAATAAGATAGTACTTTAATATAAATAATAATTAAATAGTTCTAATCTGTTCTGTCATAATAATAATACGTAATATAGAGTATTGCATATATATACAATAAGTATTAAAAATCAGAAAGTTTAAATAGAGAACTCAGAAATGAGTCTCAGATATGGTATCTAATAAATAACCTATAGGCAGAACCTTTAATTAGATAATAACTAAAGTTATATGTAAAATTAGTTGTACTTTTGTTAATAGACTTTATATTTTTTTATTTTTTTTATTTTTTAAGTTAAAGTTCTTGTTTTTAGAGATTGATGTTTTTATTTACATATTTGAACACAAGTAGCTTTAAGAACTTCTTTATATTAGAAGTTACAACTAGCTACATATACATTTTTGGTATCTAATTTAAATAATTCATCTATATATTACTATATAAGTTTTTTATACTAGATACTATACCTATAAGCTAGCTATAGATCTTGCCTACTTAAACCTTTTGCATATGTAATAAAAACTTATTAGAACTTTCTGTATTCTACACACAACTGATCTAGTTTTATGTAATTTATTATAGTTGTCTAATATTTGCAGTTACAGAGATTACCTATTTAACTGCTATATTACACTATTTTTATTCTTGTAAAGTTTACTAGAACCCAGTACCTATCATTATGACATCTTTTTTATTATCTCCTACTAACTGCTACTCAAAACCAGCTCAGTATATTATATATATATATTCTTTTTCTTTAACAATTCTAGCAACCTAATTGGTTATATGCTTCTTTACACATTTTATTATTTGGTTTATTCATCTATTTCTTTAGGCATGTTTTATGAACTTTCATTGATCTAATCATATTATTAAAAATTCATATTACTTTTTTATTTAGAAATTTTCAATTAAGTTTTTAACTCTTTAGTTTTTTAGTTTACTGTACCTAGTAGTTTTATTATAAGTTTGCACTAAAGTCTTATATGATACTAGTTATTAATATTTCTATATATATATATATTATTACATTTTGCATAAATGCCCAAGCTTCTATTCAAGATGCTACAACTTAAGGTTACAGATATACTAATTTAACTGATTATTAAAAAACAGTTTGTTATAATATAAGTATAATTTTTTAAATTTTTCATAGGTAAAATTTGAACACTAGATCTGTTATTTGAGAAATAACAACCTGACTACTATATTATAGTTATCATTTTTTTAATAACTTTGTATATAAGATATATAATATATATGTTACAAGCAAGATTATTCTTGAAACTAAAAAATAAAATTATAATTTTTTAAATTTTATCATAGGTGGAATTGAAACACTAGATCTGTTATTTGAGAAATAATAATCTGACTATTATACTATACTCATCATTCTTTTAATAAACTTTGTATATAAGATATATAATATATATGTTACAAGCAAGATTATTCTTGAAACTAAAAAATAAAATTATTTATCTATTATAGTAAAATTTTAATGTATTATATTATTTTAAAAAAATATATTTGTATATATAATAAAGTTTATTTAGATGAATTAAAATTTTCTTAGATAGTACAAAAATGAAAAATTTGATTAATTAATTTATATAAATTTATTAGTTAATTTTATTTTATAATTTTATATCTTAATCTTTAAAAATTTATAGCTTAATAAGTTTTTAACTTATTTTAATAATTTTACTATTATTAAAATTAGAAAAATCTACTTTACAATTTTTATTTAATAATTAAAGTTGTTTACTTAATATAATTTTTTATAAAATTAAATATAAAAAAAATTTACTATTAGGATTATATATAATTTTAAAATACTGCTTTCTACTCTTAAGATTGATATAATTCTCTGAATATAACTAGAATTATTTTGAGTATATATAAAATAAGTTCTAAATAACATTATAACAGATAGTACTAAAAAAGATAAAAATGTTATTTTGTACTTATATAATTATTTTGTTATTGTTTTTTTTTTTTTTAAACTTAAGCAGTCATGCTAGTACTTTATTAAGATTTTTAAAATTACTTCTGCAATTATATAGATTTAGCTAACAATTAAGTCTAGCATTACTCGGCCACCCACAGGATACCTAAGTGCAACCTGCTGCACTACTTCAAACAGAAGTAGACTACTTGTCTAACTACTTAAAGTCTATAGTAAAAGGGTCTTCTTCCTTTCATAACAAGCCCCATTATTGTTTTTCTAGTTTCTTCATTAATTCTATCCTTTTTCTCTTTTGCTTGTTTCTTTTCTTTTTCAATCTTCTGCTAATTTGCCTTTTCTTTCTTCTTTAGATTCTTCTTTTTTATTTTCTTTTTCTTTATTTTGGTTGTTATGCCTTCTTTCTTCTCCCATTTATTGACTTTTTTATATTGTATTCTCCAAACTTATTCATAAAATGTGTTCTATGTTGTTTTTGCTACTGTCTCAATAAACTGCTGTCTTGCTTTTGTATTTAGAAGCTATATTAGTCTGTCTTGTGTCTTTTTCAGAATTAAGCTTTTAATTAGAGCTTCTCTTATCTCTATTTTTTTTACTTTACTTTTTCCAAAAAGTGCTATATATAGTATATATAATAGAATGCAAGTTTTTTCTTCTTCTTTCAATCCTTTTCAGACTATTGTGATAGTCACTTTTTGGATTTATTTCTAAAGACTCTGTTGTTCTTTGCATAATGCTAGATGTGACTGTGTTTCTTTAACTTTATCTTAACAAACTTGGCATTCTGTTATTGTGTATACATCTGGCTTTCTTCTATTAAGTTCTTCTAGAGTTGAAAGTTTATTTATCATATACTTTATAAATACACATCTTCTTGTACTACTTCTTCTTGTTATGCAATGCACTCCTTTGATCATTTTTAGTCTTTGCCAAAATTGTATCCAATCATAAATTATAATTCTGTTTTTAGTTCTAACTTTCTGATTGTATTTGTTTCTTTTCATTCTGCTTCTAATCTTGTGTTTGTTACCAATTTGCATAACAATCTTGCTGATATGTTAGTTCATTTGTTTTCTCACTTTAGGCAGTACTCTATCTCTTTACAACAGATTTTCTCTATTTGTATTATTTTCTTACTTATTGTTCCCTTCTTTGCAAGGCTATCAGCTTTGTTATTTTATTTGTTCTTGCTATGACTTTTAACTTTTACTAACTTTATCTGTATACTTTTTGTGTTAATAAGATCTATAATCTTTATTATTCATATTGCATTTTTCTTCTTCAGAATTTTTGTTCTATCTCTTTGCTCTAAACCTCTACTAATATTTCTTATTGCAGTGTTACTGTTTGTATATATTTCTACTTGTCTTTCTTTTGGTATTGTTAGGATTGCTGCCCATATTGCTACTAATTCTGCTATTGTTGATGTCATCTATCCTTCTAGTTCTAATGATGTTTCTTCTTCTGGCTACTCTTGCATTTCATTTATTTGAATCCATTCTATACCTATGCTTCTGCCTTGTATTTCTTTTTTGGTTTTTATATTTGTAGTATCATCTGTATATATAATATATTTGTCTTTGTTTCTTGATAGGTTTCTTTTTAGTATCTTCAGAATTTCTTGTTTGACATTCTCATTTAGTTTTTGTCATTTGATTATCTCTATTTTTAACTCTTCTATTATTATTAGTTCTTCAAGTTTCTGCTTACTATCTTTTAACCTTTCTGTTTCTACTTTTTCTATTAACTGGTCTATAGTTATTTTGATCTTGCTATTCTTCTTTTTCATCGATGTGTCTGGGATTTCTCTAATCTTGTTGTTTATTGCCAACAACTGCTTTCTTTCTGTTCTTTTTTTTTTGTATACATTCATTATATCTGCTAATTTCTGTTGCTATTTTATTCTCTTTATTTTGTATTTGCCAATGCTCTAATAGGACTTTTTTCTTTTTTTTCTTTATTATCTTTCCTAATTGTCTGTCATCTTGTGTATCATAATTATCTACTCTTTTTTTCTTTTATCTTTTGACATAGTCTTCCATATCATTTTTATTGCTTGGGTATTATGTCTGTTTGTCTTAAAGTGTTCTTTGATTTTTTTATTTATTGGCTCTTTAAGCATTTTGAACTCTATTTCTTTAAACTATTCTGCTTTTTTGCCTTTACTTGAATGTTCACAAAAGTTTTTAAATTGTTGCCACATAACTAGCTTCTTACTTTTTATGTCAAGCAGTTGGTTTAGATAAATTAAACCTGCTTCATTTATCACCATTTTACTTCTTTTTTACAAATGTGTTTTTAACAGTTCTCATATTTTAGTATTATATTCAAATATTTTCTATAAATTACTTTCTGTCTTTATACTTATTTCTAGTTCTTTTGCTTTTATTACTGTCAGACATGCTAAATTGTTCTTCCAACACACTTTGTTAGCTGGTATTTTTTCTAACTTTCAAACATCTTCTGTCAAATATGCTCTTTGACAACTTTGTGTTATTCATAGCTTCATTAACTGATCTAGACTATTTTGTTTGTTCAATCTTAACTGTAAGCCACTCACTTGCTTCATTAATAGCTCTTGTTGCAATGTTCTACACCCACCAAGATCTTTATATTCTATTATGCAATTTTCCAATGTTCTTTGCAAGTTGCTTTTTTGCTTTGCTAGACATATTATTAATTGATGTATTTCATGTATTCTCTTTTCTGAGATTTTAGTCAACTGAAGCATGTAGCTTAGTTTTGAAATTATTACCATATTGTTTATATATGTGATCTTGCTTGTTGTTATATTTTTGTATTTGAGGTCTTTTATCATCTGACTAACTATCCCTTTAGCTTTTCTTTTAACTATTACTTCTCATATTCTGTTATTTAGCTATATTTCCAATAATCAAATAATTTTGTTTCTTGGCTCTTCTCTTACACTGCTTTTGTCAAAAACTACTTCTCTTTCTTCTCTTTTAACCTTTGTATTCATTACTAGCAGCTTTGATTTTGATCTATTAATCTCTATGTTGTTTATCTTGAAAAACTCTTCATCTACTTCTAGAATCTTCAATAGCTGGTCTTTGCTGTTTGCAATCCATGTTGTGTCATCTGTATATGCAATTGTAGCCTGACAGAATTTTGTAACATTATTATATTGCATTTCTTCTTTAATTTGTTGTTCAACTGTATATTCTAGACTTTCATCTTCTTGTACTCTCTTTAATAATAAATCATAAAAGAGGCACCATATTAATGATGATATTACTTCATCTTGATCTATTCCATCTCCTGCTATTACTTCTTTTGTTAGGCCATAAGCTGTAATTATTCTTAGTTGTCTTTTGTGAAAAAAGTTTAAGATGTATTTTATTATTCTTTTAGGAATTTTGACTCTTTGCAATATCATTTCAAGACTTTTGAGTAGGACTAAATCAAATACCTTCTTTATATCTTGTAGAAGAATTTATACTTCTTTGTTTTTTTCTTTTGTCTCTTTCATTATTATATTAAGGATATGCACTGGTTGCTTTGTTAAGTTTTCTGATAGACTTGCATAGTTTGGTCTCTTAAGCACTTCTCTTTCTATAAACACTTTGGCAAGCCTTTTGTTATTACTTTTGTTATAAATATTTCAATCAGAGCTATTGGGCAGATATTGTTTAAGCTATATCTTCATTCTATGTCTTTTGGTATTGGATAAACTTGTACAATTTTTTTTTTCACTTGGTTGGTATCTCTCTTCTCTCTAGACTAAGATCAGCAAAGACTCTAAAGACTTTCTGTGTTTTCTTTCTTGCTTATTTAATTAGTATATAGCTTATATCAGATATGCCTGGAGCTGTTTCTATTTTAAGTTCTCTTAGTACTTCTTTTTATTCTTTTTCTTTGATGCTTTCTTCTAATTCTATATACTATTCCTCTTTAATGTGTTTTTGTGGCTTGTAAACTCCTTTCTACTTTTCTGACATTTCTTTTAGTTTTGCATCTCTCAATTTGAATTGTTTCTTGTAATATTCTGCTATACCAATCTTAACTAACTCTAGTTCTACTGTTAAGTTCATCAGTTCTCCTTCTTGTTCAATAAATCTGTCAAGTGTTATCTTTTTGTAGGGTTTGTTTAACAAACTGGCTATCATTTTTTCTTGATCTATTTTAATCATTTTATATCTTTTGTCTATGTTTTCTTCTATTTGTCTTCTTTGATCTTGTTTTTATTCTTTTCTCTTTTTCTTTTGCAACAATTTCTGCCAACCTTTTATGTCTTTTATCTAGGCACTCAACCATCGCCTGTGTAATTTTGGCAGCCTTGCACCTTTCTTTTCTTCTATTATTTATATTTTCTCATTTATTTCTGTTCATTCTTTTTTTGTTACTTCTTGACCTTCTCTTGTTTTTGCATATTTAATCAATCTTTGCAGCTTTACAATGTTCTTTTTTTAGTATTGCTTCTTTTAATTGTTTTTTCTATTTGTTAGTATATTGTATATCTTTTTCTTAATCAAATGCTTACTAGCTGCTGTGATAATTGTCTCTTTTAATACATCTCATATGCTGTTTATATTATTTTTTTTCTTTTCTTTGGATGTTCTTTAGCACCTCCTTGACTTCTAATCATTTCTGCAGCTTTTGTATATACTTTTTTCAGTTCTCTTCTTTTGCTTGGTCATATAGATATACTGTTCTTGATTGTCTTTTTTTTTGATTTCAGCTTTGCTATTTCTTGTCATTATGTGTTTAATCTATATTTCTGTTTTTACTATTTTATAATTACTTTCAGTAATTCCTTCTGCATCTTCAATTTCTGTCTTCTGTAGACCTAAGGCCAATTTCTCTAATACCCATATGTAGTTAATTCTTGTTGATGCTTCTCCATTTGACCATGTAAATTTTTAACTTGTAGGATGCATATCTCTATAACTATTACTAAAATTCTGCTTTTTTATCTAATTAAAAATTGGCAATCTCTTGAAGTTTGCTGCTTGTGAATGTTGTCTATCCAATACATTATTTGCTGTATAGTTGAAATCACCTAGAATAATTATTTGTGTCTGTCTCTTTTTTTTGGTAACTATTTCTACTATTTTTTGTTGAATGCTTTTCCCTATTGTTTTGTTATTTAGTGGTATATAAACTCTTAAAACTATTAACTCCAATTGCTTAAAATATAGTATAAGCTATCATATACTTGTTTATCTTTTTGACTGCATTCATATGCTTTTCCTATTGTTTATTAATTATAATGCCTATATCTGATCTCTTCTTTTTGTCTTTTGCTGCACTTGACCAAAATCCTATATATTTTCTATTTACTGTCTGTATTAGAAATCTCATTTCTCTTTCTGTAAGATTTGTTTTTGTAATACCTAGTATTGTGATTTCTTCTTCTTCTGCCTAACCTAGCAGATTATCGAGTTTTTATTCTTTGATTTTAAGTCTATTAACATTGTAACATGCTATTTTGATCTTTTTTTTTTCTTCTTTTCATCTTTCTTTTAGTTGTTCCTATACTGTCTTTGCTGTTTCTTCTTTTTCTTTTCTCTTTCTTCTTCTACTCTTTTTTTCTTTTAGATGAGGATATGCTTTTCCTTTTCAGTTCTCGAAACTTCTTCTTTCATCTTATAAGAACTTTCCTATCTCTTCTTCAATTGAGTCACTTACTTTCTCTAATTTTTCTAGTCTTTCTAAGATTCAGCCTAGCATATCTTCTATATGTGTATTCTTTTTTTGTTGATGCACCTTATCTTTCTTTTTCTGGTTTTCTTCTTTCACATTATCTATGCTTTTATATTTTCTTTAGTTTTTAATATTATGTCTTAGACTGTTACTTCCTTCTTCTATCATTTGAACTTTTGGTTTTAGGTTTCTCCAATTATCTTTCCTGTTTGTATATGTTTTGTTCTATTAAATTCTTTTCTACTTTCATCTTCTTCTATATTGGAAATTTGACTTAATTTATTTCAGCTTCTTCCTCTTCTATCTTTGAAATTTTCTTTTTTTTTTGGCTCTTTTTTCTTTTATTAACCCAGTATACTCAAAAATTATTGTACATGATTGGTTTTGATTATGCTATCTTCATGTCTTCCTCTGTTGTAAACATAATCAATACTGTTCTTCTTTGGTTCTTATTTCAGTTTGGTCAGATGTATACTGACTTTGCTTCTTTACTTCTCAAGCATCATAATAATAAAACTTCTGAAGTATTTTCAGATAGTTCTATTAGTTTAGCTATATGTTTTTTTTGTTCTTTTCTTGCTTCATAGTCTTTTCTTCTTCTTGTCACTCTTATCAACTTATTATTGTCTGCTGGCAATAACTATGAAATATTTTCCTCTTCTATGTTTTGTGTTTGTATTACTGCTAAAGTCTTGTACTTGAACCTTTTGATGCATATTATCTGCACATCCTTGATTCTTCTGCAAATATATTCTATTTCTCTTTTGTTTATATTAGCTAGTAGGTCCTATATTGTTAGGTAAGTTATATTGCTAATAAGTCTTTTCTCTTCTTTATATTCATTATTGTTTGGTTCTTCTCTGTTAATGTCTTCTTTAATCTTCTCTTTCCTAAAACTTGGTATATGTTTTTTTTTATCTTGTTGTTCTTTCTCATATTCTTTGATTTTTCTTTTTTTTTCTTCTTTCTTTTCTTCATCTTCTGGTATTATTTTGTACCAATTACTCTCTTTTCTGCTAATTCTTTGTATAGCTTCATTTCTGCTATAATTACAGTTAAAGATTACTTCTATCCAAAGATTTTCTCTCTTAAAAACTTTATTAATGTCTTCTACATATGTATTATTCTTTAGAGACTATCTAATGAACTTTATATGCTCTTCTTCTGTTTCTTCAGAAACATCATATGCTGGTATATTGGTAATTAGGCTGTTGTTTTGATTATAATTTCTTCTGCTTGGTGCCCATATACTTTGTTTCAATGCTATTTTTACAATGTCAATTTCTTTCTTTGTTTTTTGTTTTCTTCTTTTTTGTCTTTTACTTTCTTTTTTTAGTGTGTTTTGTCTTAACTGCTTGTTATTCATTTCTATATCTTCTTGTTCAATTATTCTTTCTTGTTCTTTGACTTCTTGTTTCTGAGTAGAAGGTCTCAATGGAATTTTGTTATTAACTTCTATACTTACCTTTATTTTTTTTTCTTTTTGCATTATATTAGCTTTCTCTTGTTGCCTTTTTATATTTTTAAGTTTTTCCTTTACAATTCTCTTATTTTCTTGTTTCTGTCTAATGCTTTCTTTTTGATTTGTCTTTCTTATTTCTTGTTATTCTTTATTGTGGTTATGTTGAGTTTGTTTCTTTTCTGCATCTTGACTTTTTATAGTCATGTCTAGCTTTTTTTTAGGTTGTTCTTCTTCAACCCTTCTTAATATTTCTCTTGTTAATCATAAGAGCTATCTTATATGAGTCTTGCTCTGTTAGCATTGCTATGATTCTATCTTCTCTATCTGGTACTGCATATGTTTTGCCTGCCTCATTAAAAAAAACTTTGTTATATATATTATTCATTGCCTAGTATGCTCTTCTTATAAAGATAGTTTGCAGACTCTCTTTATATTTTTGTAATATGCTTTTGTCCATTTTGTAGCTTATTTTTGAAATGTTCTATTATGTGATTTTGTTATATTCTGTTTATCTGTTGTTCTATCGATGTTTTGTTTATACTATTTGTTTTACTATTCTACACATATCTGTTTTGCCTAATCTGTTACATGTTACTTGTGTAATGTAAACAGATCAATCTACAGAGTTGATAGCAATCTCTACAATTTCTGTTTGCTTGCTAAATTTTTTAAAAAAACTTGAGTTTTACTCTATGGTTGTTTTGCTAGTGCCTGCAATACTTTCTATTACTAAGCCTATTTAATGCTTTTCTTGTTGCTGTCTCTTTTTCTTAGTATTGTTTGTAATCTTTCTTATTGCTAGTTATGCAAAAAATCTGTTTTCTTTTTTACTGATTTTTGTATTTAAGTGATCATTAAAGAGTGTGTAATTTTTTTTTTTTGATTCTTGTTATTGTTTTTGATAATTAGTGATTATTATTTAAATATATATTTTTTTTTAGATTCAGTAATCTTATCACTATTTTATCAAACTCTTTGTAATTTTTATAGTAAAACTATTTTATCTTACAAAGTCTATCTATTTAGGTATTTATACTAAAAAGTAACTCACTCAGTTGTCTTAATGATACTTAAATATAATTTGTTATAGCAAACTTTATCTCACTAAGTTTCTTCTTTTAGAAGAAGAAGATATTCTTAAATTTATAGTTAAAGTTTGCTATCTGTAGTGATTATTATTTAAATTAATTTGCACTAGTTACTAATTTTTGTATCTAAAATTTCTTTTTTATTTTTATTTATGTTTCATTTTTTACTTTAAAAATATATATACATATTTATTAATCTAAATGTATAATAAATTCATATATAAAAAACAATCAAAATTTGATAAATAAGTTATACAAACTAAGCAAATTTAAGATTTTGTAAATAAATACTATTTAAAGAATTATTTTTATTTTTTTTTTTTTAGTATTAAGGTGACCTCTTTGGTCTGAGCTTTTTATTAATACTTATAGCAGATACATGTTTTATATAGACGTATCTATAATGAACTATTAGACGAGTGTACAACTGGCTACATGTGTAACTTTTCTATATTACCTATTTAAGAAGTCCACCCGAGGGTTCTCTACCAGTTGCCATACCTAACACCCCTGCTTAGATGTTCTATTTAAATCCTCTGATTTAAGTCTAGTATTAATTTCACCAGATCACAGACCCAGATCTATTCGTATTCGACCATAGGACTATAATCCTTAGACTATTTTTATCCTTGAGGTAAACCTTTCAGAATGAGCCATATTCTCTTTTACCACTAACCTGGTTTGATGCTATGACTGGAGCCAACACTTGCAGTTAGAGTTACTCCTTAAACCGCTATTACCCTTGTAAAGTTCACCCAAACCCTGGTACCCATCTTTCTGACTTCTTCTTCATCATCCCCTACTAGCCACAACTCAGAACTATCCAACTTTCCAAACTCCCAATTCAGATAGCCTGGTATGGTATACTTATGTATCCTTTTCCTTCGGTGATTCTGGTGGCCTGGTTGGTCATGTGCTCCTCTACACATCTTGTCATTCAGTTTATCTGACAGTTCCTATGAAGATGTTTCTTGGGCTTCCATCAGTCCAATGGCACTATCGAAAGTTTGTGCTACCTCTTTACTCGAGATTTCCAAGTAAGTTTCTGTCTCTTCAGTTTTTTAGCCTTCTACGCCCGGGGGTCTTATCATGGGTTTGCACCGAAGCCTTATATGACACTGGTTTTTACATTCCTCTATGTATATGTACCATGTAACATTACACTTTGCATAGATGCCCTGAGCTCCCAATGTCAGGTGGGGCCCGACTTGGTGTACCTAAGATTACAGATGCCCAAAACCCAACTGATCGGTAGAGACAGTTACCATGACACAGGTATAATTTCCAAAATTCATCGTTCGTAGGAATTGAACCTTAGACCTGCCACTTGGGGGTTGACAACCTATCCACTTCACTAGGTTGCCACACCTCCTTTTTTTTTTGCCTTTGTTCTTTTTGCTAAAGTTCTTAAGAGAATAAAAAGTTTCTTTTCTTTGTGTTCTTTCATATATTTTTTTTTCATTTTGCAGAAAATTCATAATCTCCTTATCCACATTCATGTTTTCAACCATGACAACTTTTGGAAGTGTTGAGCAGGATTCTTTTGCTTTTCACTTATTTTTTCTAATTTTTCTAGTATTTTTTGTAATGTAGTTTGATGTTGATCTATTCTTTCCTAGATAGTTAATATGTTTTTTTTGTTTTTTTTGTTGTCTTTGTTGTTTTTATTTATTTCTGTATTTGTTGTTTTTTTTTTGTAGTTTAGTTTTCTATTGACTTCTTGATGTTCAATATTTGTATTGTTTTTTTTCAAAATTTTTGTTTTGTAGATCAGCATGTTCCTACTTTCTGGTCTTCTTTCTTCAGTCAATTTCTAGTACAGTATATAATTGTAATATCTGACTAGCTTACTACTTGCTTTCATAAGATCTGTATTGTTTTCAAAGGTTATTATTGCTATGCTTATTGGATTTCTATTTCTGTTAGAAGTAATGTAAACCATTTTTGCTTTTTTGTTTCTAAGGCTTCTTAGTAATAATACTTTTAAGACTTCTTTCACTAATCCTATTAGTTTAATTATATGTCTTTCTTGTTTTTCTTTTTTTTTATGGTCTTCATAACCCTATGTGACATGTGCTAGGTTGTTGTTTTCAATTGGCAAAGACCACAGAGCTCTTTCTTTTTTCAAGTAAATAGATTTGATTATTGCTAAGCCTTTGAATTTTGTTCTTTTGATTTTGACCACTTGTGCACTTTTTATGTTTTTTACTCATATACTTGACTTTTTTTTTTTTTATATCTGCTAGTAAATTCCAAATTGTTAGAAATTTGTTTGTCTTTTTTATTTCTATTACTTTTTGTTTTCTTTTTCTTTGTATGTTTTATAAGATTCTTTGACTTTTTGGTTTTCTTTTAGTAAGATTACTCTTATTTAATACTTGGTTTTCTCTTTTTTTTTTTTCTTTACAACTTGTACTTCTTTGATGTTTTGTCTTTGTAATTTTGTTGTTGCTTTTTCTCTGCTAAATTTGCAATCAAAATCTATCTCTATCCATTTGCCATTTTCTTTAGTTGTTTCTTTGACTGACTTTATGTGCTTGTTTTCTCTTAACATTGCTTTTATATATTGCAACTTTTCTTAAATTGTGCTATCTTTCAAGTTGTGTGCTGGTATTTCTGTATAGTATAAGTTGTTTGTGTTATATTTCCTATTTGCTAATGCCCAGATGCTT
Organism: Cetraspora pellucida; assembly: GCA_910591915.1. NCBI lineage: Eukaryota > Fungi > Glomeromycota > Glomeromycetes > Diversisporales > Gigasporaceae > Cetraspora > Cetraspora pellucida. The sequence continues at coordinate 18,135 of CAJVQA010000806.1, forward strand.
TGTTCTAATAATGTATGAGTTTTTCTTGTTTGTCAAGTTTGTGCTTATAGTTTATCATTTTATATTGCTTCTGTTTCTTGTTTGCTAGTGTTGTTGTTATCTTTTGTGTTTACTTTCTACTCTTTCTTTAGTTCTTCTACTTCTGTTTGCAGTCTTTTCTTACTATACTCTGTTTGCATATTTTTATTTTTTATGATAATTTTGACACCTTGCATCTTGTCTTTTTCTTTAACTACTTTTTCTGGTTTCATGTTTAAAAGATAATCTACTGATTTTAGGTTTAGGCTTATAACTCTAATTCTTCTAGCACAGTCTTCAATAATTTCATTTTGTAGTCATATGCTTTCTGCTTTTCCCAGTGCTACTATTATCTGACTATAGAGAAGCAAGTCATATATGATGATTTTATTTACATCTTTAACTATTAGACTTTTTGCTATTAGCTCTATATCATTTGAGCTTGATGGTTTTGCCTTATCTAAAACTTTTACTAACTCTTTATTATTTATATATTTAACTATTCTTGCCCCAAAGTTGCTAATATATTTAAACAGACTTTGCATTTGTGCACTTTCTATATGAACCAAATCTTTTCTAGATTTTTCTACATATATTGTATTTGTTTGTTTACCTTTGTTTGTTGCTATATGCTTTATCTATTACTAAATTTGTACATATCTGTATTTGTTTACTTCTGCTTTTAGTTATATGTTTCTGCTTACTGTTTTCAGAGTCAACAGCAGTCCTAGAAAATTTTTTAATTTTTAAAAATTTTCTTGTTTTTTGCAAAGTTTCTGTTCTAGTGTCTTTCAGTTCTTTTTAGTTGTTGTGTCTCTATACTATTTTTATATATTTTATCTTTCTGCTTCTTTTTTCTTATAACACTTTTATGTATTTTCTGTTGTTTTTTGTGCTGTTGTTAATTTTGTATTTTTTCCAAATTTGTAAAAAGTGATTAGCAGAAAGAGTTTTTTTGATTCTCTTTTTGTTATCAAAACTGCATAAAAAAGCTTTTTAAAATATAAATAATAAATAATTACAACTTGTTGTTAACTATTTAATAATATATGAAGTAGGTCTAATATAGATATAAAGATATTAATAATAGCTAATATTATTGTATTTTGCTTATATAAGTAAATTAGTATCTTTTTTATAAAAAGTTGCCTAAGTCAATTAGCAATAACTAGTATTATATTATTATTTATATGCTTAATATTTTTATAAACTAAAAGAATCATTTATATTGCATTTAAATAGTTATTTAGTGAATAAGATTACTTTACTTAATTTTAACTAATTAAACTTTATTCATATATTTTTTTTTAATAATATCATTGTAGTAATGAATTATTAGAAAGTTAATTTTATTAAATTCATTTAGTTTTATATTATATAAAATAACTTATTAATTCTTTTTTTATATATATAAAAGATTAAATATGTTTTAAAAGTTTATAATTAAATGTAATCAAATTAAAGAAACCATTTATATTAGCAAAATTATAAATAAAAATTCTATTATAATTACTTAGAATTGAAGTATATTTAAAAACTTCTTTACTAATGCATATTGTAAAATAAAACAAATATATAAAAACTATAATATTAGGATGTCTTATTCTATATATATTATAGTAATTATAAAAATAATTAAGCTATTATTCTTATATAAGCCATATTATTACTTCTAATATATCATAATTTATAAAATAAATTAAAAAAAAAAAACTAAAAATTATATCAAATAATCAGAACTCTCTCTGCTGATTATCTAAACACAAAATTGACCAAAAAGGAAAACTGATTTTACGCAAAAGTGGCCTTCTAAACTATTTTGACAAAACTAAGCAAAAAGAAAGAGCATCTAAGTAAGGTATATAAAAAGGGAAGAAATAGACAAACACAAGAGATACAGTATAGAAAAGCAAAGAAAACTAAAATTTTTTTGAAGAAAACATTTGAAATTTTGGAAATTGTAGCATTTTGGGAATTGGCACTAACCTAGTATTGCAGATCTGTTTTGGTCACAAGAACATAAACAAACAAGCAATTCAACCACATGTAGAACAAGCAAAACAAACATGTACTTAATATAGATAGAAATATGGATACAACCAAAAGATGTAATAGCAGTCTAATAACAATATATATTAATAGAGCATACTGGGCTATCAATAGTGTACAAAATAGTGTATTTATTAAACAAGCAGGTGAAACATATATATTGCCTAGCAGAGAAGATGAAATTGTTGCTATGTTAACAAATCAGAATTTAAAAGAAGTTGCTCTATTAAGATTAACAAGAGAATTAATAGATAAAGCAGAGAAAAAGCAACCAGAAAGGAAATTAAGTATAGTAGAGCAAAGCAACTATGCAGTGATACTAGAACCTATTCCAGAACAAGATCAAGATAGACTTAAGGAGAAATATAACCAAACTGCAAGAATAGAAGAGCCACAAAGAATAGAACAAGACCAAACATCAAAAGAGAAACCAAAAGAAAGAAAGCAATATGAAGCAAAGGTCCAAGAAACCAACAAGATATTGCAAAAAGAAGAGGCAGCAAAGGTAAGTACTAATAACAACAGTAAGATGGAAGTAGAACAAATCCAACGAAAGCAAGAGAACTTGCCTAGCCAAAAAAGAAATGCAGAAAAGCAAAGAAAGGAGCAAGAATAAGAAGTTATTGAACAAGACTTCAAAAGGGAAATTGATATAGTGGGAGAACCTCTCGAGGAAAGCATATGGGCCCCAAGCAAGAGAAATTGTAACCAGAACAACAGTCTACTCACAAATATACCAGCAAACAATGTGTCAAGGAAAACGAAAGAAGAATGTATAAAGTTTATTAGATGGTCTTTAAGAAATAATATACATGTCAAAGATGTGAAAGAAATCTTCAAAAGAGAAAATCTATAGATAGAAGTTGACTTTGACTGTGAGTATAGCAGAAATGATGCTATACAGAGAATTAGCAAAAAGGAAAGTGACTGGTATAGAATGATACCAGAAAAAAAAGAAAACACTATGAAGAGACAGACACAACATGCAGGAAAAAGTCAAAAGAGAGACAGCAGCAAATCGAGAATTAAAAAAGAAGAAGTCAAAAGAAAAGGAAATAAAAGCAAGACAAATGAAAACCAACATGAAGCAAATGAAGAATCAGAGAACACAAGTTATATAACAATTTGGGACCTACCTGCAGATATAAATGAAAGAGAACTGGAATATATCTGTAGAAAATTTAGGAAGACCCATATTGTAAGAATTAAGAAATTCAAGTATAAAGCCTTAGCTGTAGTCAAAATTAAGAGAACATATAAAGGCATTTCATGGGCAATACCAGTAAATAATAATAAACTGGTTTGCATAACCAAGGGAATAGAAGACCATGAAGCTAAAGAAGGACAAAGGAAATATGCAGTAAGACTGACAGAATTATCAGGAAGCATCTCAGAAGTCTTGTTACTACAAAGCCTGAGAAACAAAGGTGCCAAATCAGTTTATATACCACCAAATAGAAATGAAAACCAAAAAAGATCAGCAATAGTTATGTTTGCAACAGAAAAAGACATGAGAGCTGCCCAAACAAAGCCAATTATGTATAACAACTTTCGAGTCTATTGGATAAATAAAGGAAAGAGAGAAACAAGAAAAAGAGAAAGTTTTAAAGTAGAAAGAGGAAGAAGCTGTAACAGATACAGCCAGACCTCATATACAGAAGAGAATAAAAGCAGCAAAGGAAAACAAAAAAACTGAGCCTATGCAAAAAAGTATATAAATAGAAATAGCACAAGCCAGAAGGATTTCTTGCTAAATGAAAGAAGCAGATCTCAAAGCTGGAGTACAGAAAACCAAGTAAAAGATGTAAAGATGAAGAAAGAAGAAGTAGAAGATTATGAAAAAAGACCAGAAAAATTCAAGATACATAAACAAGAAGGAGAACCATGTATAGATAACTTTTTAAAACAAATTTGAAAGAGATTAGAAAGACTAGAAGAAACAAGAGAGATAACTAGAAAGAGTCTAGCTAATCACTCCTGAGGGCACCTTAGTTGAACTTATGAACAAAGATAAGGAGATCAAAGATTTTCTGCATGGTAAAAGAAGGATCTTTGAAAAAAAAATAAAGAGAAATCTCCTAATTCAAAAGAAATAAAGAGAAGAAAAGGGAAAGGAAAAGCAGAAAATACAGAAACAAGATATAAGCAGTTAAAAGAGAAATGGAAAAAAGGAAAAAAAAGATAAAAATTACATGCTATAATATTAATAGACTCAAGACCAGAGGTTAAAAACTAGAAAACTTGCTAGACTGGGCAAAGAAAAAAGAAATAGCATTTTTAGAAATTATGAAAACAAACATTACAGAAAAAGAAGGGAAATCTTAGTGCATAACCTTAACACAAGATTTAAAGAATACTGAACAAGTGCAGTCCTAGATAAGAAAAAAGAATTAGATATTGGAATTTTAATAGATGAGACGTAGAAAAAACATGTTGGAGCAGTTAAAAGACCTAGCAAGTACATGATAGAAGTAAAGCTACACTTCAAACAACTAGTATTGATAATGATAGAGGTGTATATTTTACCAAATGACAAGGCAACTAGTAAGAAAATATAGCAAAAAATTGTGGAAATAGTAACAAACAAAAAGAAGCACACAGAAGTAATTATATTAGAAAATTTTAATCACACAGTTAACAATATACTAGATAAACTGCATTTACAAACAACAGGATATAAAAAACTGCCAGTTTTTAATTGGCTTAAGAAACAGGATTTTACAGACTCTTTCAGAAGCTTGCATCCAACAAAGAGAGCATATATATAGTCAAACCAAAAAACAGCAACAAGAATTGACTATATCTGGTTGTCAGAAACTATAACAGCTGGCCTTCAAGAAGCCAACATAGAAGAAGCAGAAGGAATAACAAGCAGTGACCATAGAATATTAATGACAGTTATATGGTTAGAACATGTAATTGTGAATCAGAGTTGTGCAGAAATCAAATGCAAGGACCAAATGAGAACAATATATCTGTATGAGAAGGCAAAACAAGAAGATTGTGAAGAATATGCTAAAGAGCTTCAAGTACAATTAGAATGGAAAAAGATCCTGAAGCAATTAGAAGAAGACAAAGAAGTCAATATACACAGTACAGATGTGTTAGACCATATATGAAATGCGATAGAAGAAGCTATAATGGAAGCAGCAAATAAGCAAATTCCAAAAAAGAAGATATTCAACACAAAAGTATACAGAAGACAGCATTAGAAGAAGCTATAGCAGAATAGAAACATAATCGAACTCCAACAAATAATCAAAAAGATGAAGACAAGGAAAAACCAAGAAATAGAAAAAGAAGAAAAAAAAGAGATAAATAATAAACTCAAAAACATTGGCAAAGAAATAGGAGTAGCATTACGAAGTTACACAAAAAATGGTTAGAAGCATAGATAGAGGATATAAAAGAATGGCAGAGAATTCTGAAAGATAAAAGAAAAGAAGAGTAGAAACAAGCTCTAAAGAAACAGATAGAAGAAAATATAAATAAGAGATGTGAGATGATAAAAACTGACCAAGAATGAATGATTGCTAGCCTACTGAATAAGCCATACAAGAAGATAATGTTAGACAGATTTATGACCCAAACTGAAGATGAGGTCAGTCTAACAACAGAACCCAAGGCTGTCTTAAACAGTTTGGCAAAGCATTTTAAAAATCAATTTAGAAAACGAAGAACCAAACTGGAGAAAATGCCAGAGGAATGGATAAAGATATACAATCCAAAAGAATGGATTAAGAAGTCTTGGTATGAGAATTTAGAGAAAAAAATAGAGGAAAAAGAATGGGAAAACACACTAAGAGAACTCAAAGCCAATACAGCTTTAGGAATCTTAGGCATAAGCTATATCCTAATAAAACAAGCAGAGAAGAAGTCACAGAAAATTTTCAGAGCCTTTGCAAATCTAGTCCTAAAAATAGAAAAAATGCCAAAAAAGTAAAAAATAGCACAAATCTGTTTAATCCTAAAAGATGCAAACTGGAAATATAATTTGAACAATATTAGACCAATAGTATTAATTAAGACTTTTAGAAAAGTAGTTATAAAAATAGTAACAAGAAGGTTGGCCAAGATATTTACAGAAAGAGAAATACTTAGAAAACCAAACTATACAGATTTGTCAGGCAACTCAATAGAGCAACCAATACATGTGCTAAACATGATAATGAAGAAAATACAAGAAAAGAATAAAGAAATATGAATACTTCTACAAGATATAAAGAAAGCATTTGAATCTGTCCTATTGGAAAGCTTAGAATGGGCTCTTAGAAGAGTCAAGATACCACAAAGAACAACAAAAATATCATTAATCTTTTTTATAAATGTCAACTTAAGATGATTACAACTTATGGTCTAACAGAAGAGATAACAGCAGGAAATAATATAGATTAAGAAGAGGTGATCTCTCTACTAATCTGGTGGCTTTTCTATGATCTACTGCTAGAAAGAATTCAGAAAGATAATTTATTAGGTTATATAGTAGAACAAGAAGTACTAAAAAATACAAACATTAACTGTATCACAAAACATAGACAGGCAGTGATTGCTTATGCAGATGATACTATATTGATTGCAAAGAGCAAAGAACAACTACTAAGAACTCTCGAAATTGCATAAGAGTTCTTCAAAGCAAACAACATTAAAATAAATGAAGCAAAGTCAAAGCTTATAGTAATGAATTTTAGATTAAGGAAAGAAGATAGAGAAATTATATTTGGGTATAGTAGAATAACAGAAGAGCCAAAAAACAAAATTGTAAGATCATTAGGAATTTGGCTTAATAGTAGAATAAGAGAATTGCTAGTCTGCAAAAAAACAAAAGAAATAGTTAGCCAAACAGTTAGAGATCTAAAATATAAAAAAATAACAATGAGCCAGATCGCATATATAAACAATATAGTTATAATTTCAAAATTAGGATACCTTTTACAGTTAACAAGAATGTCTGAAAAGATGATCAATAAGATTTATTAACTGATAATATGTTTAGCAAAACACAAATGTAATATAATAAAAACAGCAAACAACTGTATAATCGAGCATAAAAATCTGGAAAACTATAAAACACTAAGTCAAGAAATAACAACAAAACAAATAAGCAGTTTATTCGCAAGACTTAATAGAAAAAACACTTTAGGTAATCTAACAAAGCTTAGAATAGCCCAAAGTTGTTAGAAAGCAAGCTTAACAAAGGATATTTGGAACTCTGAAAGAAGACCAGAAGAAATAAAGTATTGGAAACACAATTTAGCTTGTCAGACAATAGTAAAAGCAAAAGAGATAAGAATAAGCATCAGAGCAAAAAATTGTCTGTAGAAAGTATATGGATATGGAATAGGTATAAGAGAATTAGGTAAGGTTGGATTATGGACAGCAAGTAGTAGCACAATAAACAAAAAGGGTCTAGTATATTTGAACCAGCTTGTGGACATAAAAGAGGAGAACCTAATTATGTGGAGACAGCTCAAAAGTTTTTTAGATTTGTTATCCAAAAGGAAAAAAGCCAAATGGTTTAGTAAAATAGAAGAAAAGACATTAAAAATATGAACAAGTAGAGAAATACATAACCAATACAAGATTAGTGGCTACAATATACAGGCACTAATGATTAATTGGACAAAGATATCAGAAGACAGAAGGAAAAAAGAGTGAATCGTACACAGATCAAAGCATAATCAGCAACTCAGCAAGATATCAAAGAACAAAAAAAAAAGATTCTTGCCAAGCACTGGTTGTTACAAAAAGTAGAAAGCAAGATATATACTGAGATAATTAAATATAAAAGTTGTGAGAACAGGTCAGAACAAAGTGTAGATAAGTGTGAAAGATGAATAAGATAGAATAATAACATAAAGGCAGTTCCAAAACATTAGTAAAAAAAGGCAGTAATAAGATTAATATAACATTAGAGCAAATGCTAGAGAACAGAACAATAGAAGAATAAAAAAAAGAAGAGAGAGGTCTAATCAAACTTAAACAAGTAGAAGAACTAGAAATAGAATTAATTAAAAAACAAAAATTCGATACTAAAGTCACAAATTACTTAATAGAAGCCTTAACAAAAAACAAGAAAAAAAACAAAGACAAATATACGCTTTATACAGATGGTGTATTGTATAAAGAGGAAAAAGGAAATAGTATAAAAAAGATGGGCATCGATTGGGTGCAGGTTAGTAACAGAGAAGATTAGCTAGAAGAAGAAATAGCACTAGGACTTGAAGGTTGGCCCTCAGCAGCAACAGCAGAATTAGCAGCAATATAGTTAGCAATCTTAATTATACCAAAAGAGAAGCATATAGAGGTGCATACAGATAGCCTCACAGCATTAAGATATATTAACAGAGCAATTCAAAAGATAGAAGATGACAAAGTTTTGAAAAAAAATACATGATGTGAATAGTGAATAATATTGGTTTACTCAAAAGCAAGAATAATAGAATAGAACTAGTTAAGATTAAAAGCCATAGTAATGACAAGTGAAATAACAGAGCAGATATACTTGCAAAAAAAGAAGCAACATGTGAAAGGACAATAGTTACAGAGAAGATCAAGTGTGACACAATAGAGTACCATTTAGAATGGGAAAATAGAAAAGTTGATATACTAGCAAGACTTCTATATAAAATAGTTATAAATGCCAGAATTGGAGCTAGTTGGTGAAAAACAAACCCAATTCGAGCACTAGAGCCAGAAACTGAAAACACTTGATATAATTGGTCAAGCTTTTGGAAAGAGATAAATAGAACAAAAAGTGTATATTGCACAACAAAAAAACTTAGTACAAGAAGAGCAATAGCAATCAAATATATAATAGATAGTCTACTAATACTAGAAAAACTAAATAGAAGAAGACCAGAAATATAAACAACAACTAACTGCCAAGTATATCAAAAAGGTAAAAAGAAAACTCAAGCACACTTGGCAAGCTGCATTGGACAAAAAAGCTTATAGAAGAGAATCCAAAAGGTAGCAATGCAGCAGCATAAAACAATCTAAAAGAAAGTGAAAAAGTTAGAATCCCATCTCTAGTACTATATGAGGTACTTTTTGAGAAAACAGAAGCAGAAGAAATTACAAACAAAACAGCTTTGATAAAAGGACTAATAACAAATAAAGTTAAAAAAAGGATCAGTTAGATTCTAGATAGACAGACAACACAGAAATGCATAAATACAGTAACAAGAACATTATAGAATACATTTTATAATTAAGTATGGAGAGTTCAATATAGGAAAGTACAAGAATGGGAAAAGAAGATTAATATAATAGGCAGAATGAAAAAAGGTGCTCGAATCAAAAGAAGATCAAAAAAGAAAACAAAGAAGAATAAGGTAACAAAGGAAGAAGAAAATGAAAAGAAAGCAGAAAAAATAAGCAGAATGAAGCAAAAAGTTTAAAAGTCAATTGATATGCTTGTTACAGAAAGAAGAAGACCCTTCTGATATGGCTTTAAGTAGTTAGACAAGCAGTCTATCTTTAACTAAGATAGTGCAGCAGGTTGCACTTAGGTGCCAATAGGGTGGCCGAGTGATGCTAGACTTGAGTATTGGGAAATTCTATGTATTTATAGATGTATATAGTTTCAAGAATCTTAATAAAGTACTAGCATAACTGCTTAAGGTTAAAAAAAAAAAAAAAAAAATTTAAAAAAAACTTATTAATAATATTAAATATAATAATTGTTATTTTAAACTATGCTTTTAGAATTATATATACTATAATAATAAGATTTAAAAATAAATTTATTATATTTTAATTAAATATTTTTTCTTATTAATTTATAAATTTATAAAAAATACAGTCATACCTCTTTATAATCATACTTTTGGGACCATATGAACTTTTTTTAAAAAACATTCTTGTAAAGAGGTGTGCTTATATAGAGGTCTTTTGTTATATATTAGATAGTAATTGGGCATAAATATAGGTGTGATTATAAAGAGGTTTTTATATGATGTGATTATATAGGGAATGATTATAGAGAGGTATGACTGTATTTAAATTATATAGTTTTTAATTTATAACTTTTTTTTTATTATGCAAACTATTAACCCTTCTCTGTAGACCTTTTGATTAAATTTTACAAAAAATAAAAACATGGAATAATATCAAAAAGTATAAATAAGTATTATTTAAAGCACAAAGAAAAAAGATAGATGCTTATAAAATACAGTTAACTAATTTGTAAAACAAGAAATAAATTAGCATAACAGTAGGCAATAGCAAAAAAACAAAAATATTTGACAAAATTACAGAAGTTTTTGAAAAACTAGAAATTTAACTTAATTTTGTTTTTGCAAATTCATTATTTATACAAAAATAAAAGTAATAAACAAAGACATGTAAATATAAACAAAAGTAAATACAGAAGTACTATACAGAGAATATAAATATAAAAGTACAAAAAAATAGCACAAACAACAAACAATATAATAACACAAACACAAATAAAAGAGTCAATAATATTAAAGTTAATAAAAAAGAAAGCAAGTATAAAATTAGAACAAATAAATAATAAAGAACTAGAATTAAAATTAGCAGATAGAAACAATTTGTTTAATGTTAGAGATGTTGTAGCAGTGATATTATAAAAAACTGACTTAATAAAAATAGTAGTGCTAAGAAAAATATATGAAATAATAATTAGAATTGATATAAGTGATTCAAGCAGTATAAAGAAATAGGCAGAAGAGCTTAACAGAATAAGTATAAATTTCTTAAAAATTAAAAATATAAGAAGTATAAAAAATATATATATTAAAGAAAAATAAATAGTTATATCAGCATTTAAAGAATCAATTACTAAAGAATTAAGTAAAAAAAATGAACAAATAAAATAAAAAAAAGAACTAAAATTAAACAGAAAATTTATAATACAGATAAAAGACAATTATAGAAAAGATCTTAAAAAAAACAATTCTAATACAAGAGGCTAAAGAAATAAAAATGAATAAAAAAGTATCTAGACAAAACTCAAATTCAAAAGAAAAAAAAAAGAAAAAATGACACAAAATAGAAAAAGAAATACATATACAGAGAAAAATAATAAAAATATTATTAGAGAAAGTATATAAAAGTAAAAAATGTTATATGCCAAATTTTAGACAAACTAAACAAAATAAAGAAGATGCAACTAAGTACAAAAAGCAATCTAGCTAATTGCTTTTAAGAATGCTACAGTTGAAGTTATAAATACAGATAAGAAGATTAGTAACTTCTTGTAAAGTAAAAGAAGGATTTTTAAAGAAAAAAAAAATCTTCTAATTTAAAAAAAAAAGTAAAAAAAAAGAAAAATATAAAAAGTATAAGAATTGAGCATAAAGGATTAAAAGAAAAATAAAAAAAGAAAAAAAAAATTAAAATAGCACATTATTACATTAATAAGCTAAAAACTAAAGGCTAAAAACTTGAAAATTTGTTTAGTTGAATAAAAGAAGAAGTTGCAATATTGAGAATTACAGAAACAAATTTTGCTAAAAGAAATGAAAATTTTTTTTTTTTTTTTAATATTAATGGTGAGGCCATGCCTCTATCTTTGTTGAATATTTAATTGAGATTTTACATAAAGTACAATTCTGCTTTTAAAATATTATAGAAAGAATAGAAGCTTAGACT
>CAJVQA010000807.1:0-29812 GCA_910591915.1 Cetraspora pellucida
GTCTATTTGCCATGTGATGATTCCCAGCTTAGACTGCTAGTACAAAATACTGCAATACAATGGATCCAACAAGCCATATTTTGTTTCTTTCTGAGGTTTGACAGGTAATAAGGCTTCAATTGGAAGAACAGCTTGTCATCTGTATATAGGCTGAAAGGGAGTATATCCAGTTGTAGCATGCTTCTTTGTTCAATAAGCAAGCAGTACAGCAGGTATATGCAAGTCCAAGTCATCATTTCCTTTTACTTTAGCAAGTGATTCATATATGATTCGATTAAGATATTCAACTATTCCATTTGTTTGTGGGTAGTATGGTGAAAAGAACTTATATTTGATAAGAAACTTTTCACATAGAATGTGAACAGTTTCATGAATAAAATTTCTTCCTTGATCAAAGAGAATAATCTTTGATGTTCCATGTCAATAAATAATTTCTTCAAAAATAAACTAAGCTAAGGTATTTGCTTTAGCATCAGGTACAGCATAGGCTTCTGGCCATCTTGTTAAATAGTCAGTAGCAACAATAATATATTAATTATTTTGCTTTGTAATTGGTAAAGGTTCTACTAAGTCAATTCCAATTCGTTTGAAGGCTCGTCTTATTTGAATAGCATGAAGGGGTTCAGTTTGTTTGCCTTTTAGTCTTCTTTGGCAATCTTCACATGTTTTAACATATTCTTGTACATCTTGATACATTTGGTTCCAATAATATCATTCAGCTATTTTATAGTATATAGCATCTGTTTCTATATGTCTTGTGGTAAGATGTTTATGCATCATATACAGAACAGGTTCTACTTCATTCTATTTAATAACATGAAGAGAGTACTGAGGGTTCTTTTTGTTTTTCTTGTATAATAGTCCTTTCTTAATAATAAAATATTTAGCATGATGATATATCTGTTTTAATCTGTTCCTAGGATAGAGAGTCAGGTAACTTGTCTGATTCTATGTAGTTATATAAATTATAATAAAGGTCCAAATTTATAAGGAAGGATTTTGGTGTAAGGTCTGTGTCTGTAGTCAAGATAGAGCATCTATATTAGAGTGAACTCTTTCTGATTTATGAATAATTTCAAAGTTATAAGGCTGGAGTTTTAGAATTCATCTTTCTAAGTGTCCTTTAGATTTAGCAGATTGTAGCTACTTAAGAGCAAAGTGGTCAGTAATTAGGATAAACTTGGCAGTTTCAAGATACTTGTGAAAATGTTCAATAGCCTATACAACTGCTGCATATTCAAGTTTAGTGGCACTATAGTTGACTTCTTCTTTGGTTAAACTGTTACTAATATAGGCTATAGAGTGTTCCTTTCTGTTTCTATTCAATTAACTAAAATTAGCTCTGAATCTATAATAAGAGGCATCAGTAGCTAAGATGAATAATCTATCAAAGTCAGAATACTTTAATATAGAGGCTGTGGTCAGTCTCTGTTTCAATTCTTTGAAGCTTCCTGTAATGGTTTATCTCATATATAAGAAGTTTTTTTGCATACTAGCTGATTTAAAGGCTGTGTTACTTTAGAGAAGTTATAAATAAACTGTCGATAGTAACCTACTAGTCCTAAGAATAAATGTAGTTGGATTACATTATTTGGTGGTTGGATCTTTTGGACAGCTTCTATCTTTTAAAGATCAGGTGCTAGTCTAATAGAGGTAACTATATATCTTAAAAATAGTAAACTTTACATCTAAAAATTACACTTTTCTAAATTTAATCATAAACTGGCTTTTCTGATTCTAATAAAAGTTTGTCATAAATATTCTAAATGTTCATTGAAGGTCTTGGAGTATACTATAGTATTATCAAGATAGACTACTACAAATTTTCATGCAATGTCTTGGTATACTTTATCTATTAATTGTTGAAAGGTCGCAAATGCATTACATAGTCCAAAGAGCATTACATTAAACTCATATATACTATATCGAGTTACAAAGACAGTCTTCTCTCTATCTGTAAGGTGTATAGCAACTTACCAATATCCACTTGCGAGATCTTGTATAGAGAACCATTTGGATCCTTTTAAGGTATTAAGCATTTTATTGATGTGAGATAAGAGATAAACATCTTTATTGATAATACTATTAAGTTTATGATAGTCAACACAGAATCATAATTTGCCATTTTTCTTTTGAATTAATACTACTGTTGAGGTTTAGGAACTAGAGGAAGATTGTATAAGTCTACTATAGAGCATTTATTGAATTTCTTCTTTAATAAATGTCTGTTCTGTAGAAGAAGAAGAGTAAGGTCGAAATTAAATAAAAGATCTTTTTTCTGTATAGATTCGATAAGTTACAAGGTCAGTGTGTCCTAATTCTGTTGTATCTTGTGCAAAAAGATCTGAGAACTCCATTAGTAGCTGGCTGAATTGTTTTCCTTATTTAGCATCTAGAGGTCCAATATTCAATTTAGATAGTTCTGAACTAACATTATATTCTTCATAGAGGATCATAATGTTAATTGTAAAAACTTAATGCACATTGTCTAGTTCAATAGATAGTTTTTCATTCTGCCTGGGATGATCTAAAAATTTGACTTTTTCTATTCCTGAGCAAGGGAAGTATATCATTGCTGAGTGGTTTAAGCATCCTGTTGGAATATTTGTAGAAGAATCTGGGTGAATCTTTCTAACTTTTCTACTTTCTGTTGGAGCTGTAGAATAAGTTGGTTTTGAGTTTCTACTTGTTATTGTAGTTGTGTAACTTGTGGTTGCAATGGGTCTGGTTCTGGTAAAGTTGTATTAGTAGAGCTAAGCAAATAATCTACTAGTTCTTGTATAAAAGTTTATAAATAGGGACTGATGGAGGAGCATAATCCTAGCAGTATCCTTAATAAGCATCTAACTCATCTTGGTGCTTAACATGTAGGCATTCCTTGCAAAGTTTAACAAAAGCACTAAACTGTTGATGAAGGTTAGCTATAGCAAGCTGATGATCAAATTCTAAATGGCTAATGTCAAAAGACTCAGCCAGGGTTTGTTAAAGAAGTTGCTCTTTCTCTTTATTAAGAACAGCTTGTTCATCTTATAGAATAAGGTCTATTTCTTCATAGGTTCATGGTCAATTGATTTGGTCATTTATTTGAGGTTCCAATACTTTGGTAATAGTAAATTCTGTTTCTTGCAAATAGACTTTAGCAAGATAAAAGATACGAGTCTGGTTCATTTCATACTAAGATCTAGCACTTCTGGTTGACTCAGTGTAGTGTTTAATTCGGGTTATCAGGTTGTAATTAGGATTGTAAAGGACATTTGTACTGGCTTTGTAAGCATATAAGTGTTCAAGTTCACAAAATCATAGTTCTTCTGTAATACTTTCTAAATTATGCATTCTTTTTTTTGGTTCAACATATTTGCATAATTTAAATTCAAACAAGATTCCACATCTATCACCTTCAGTGTAATAGTACTGGCTTCGAGGGTTATCATAATTAAGGCTTTGATGAAAATTAGTATAGCAACCTTTACAAAAAGAACTTTATCTAATTCTTGCAGAGTTTTTGGTCATTAAGGGTTCTTTCAATGGCAGCAATAGTGGGTGCAGCAATTGCTATGATAGTATTGTCTCTGGGCTTCCATTTCATTAGATTTGCATTCATATTGGTAGGTCTGATTTTGGTATTTGAGAGGAGCTAAGGAACAATCAACAGCAATTGTCTCATTGAATTGTATTTATGACAAATATTTTTATAGCATTGTTAATAAAGATGTTCAGAGCTTTGGCAATTCTTGCAAGTTTCTCTTTGAGGTGCTTGTGGTTAATAGTGAATAGCAATATGTCCTTTATGGTGACATCAGTTGCAAGTATTTTGAGGGCAATTAGTAAAAAGGTGGTCAGAGGATTTACAGTTGCCACATACACAAGATGAGGCAGTTTGGGTTCATCATCAAGGTTGGTAGATGGTCTATTCTTCATTGTCTGTTTCTAAGATAAGTTGAGCAGTATATGCTTTATGAGATATAAGGAATTCTTGCTCATAAAGGTCAAGCTCTTTTGGGTCTGTTACTGTTGGTTGAGCAGATAAAGCATAATCACTTTCATAGGTCATTGGAACTAAGACCTTTTTGTTATTCCACTTGAATAAATAACAACCATTCTTCTAATTATAATTGGTACCAACTTTCTTGGACCAGTCATTACCAAGAAGAAGGGAGTAGAAAGTAGCAGGAACAACTTCAACAGTGATTGGAATAGTCATTCCTTCAATTTTTACAGTAAGATCTTTAATAATTTCTAGAAAGCATATAGAAGTACCAGTTGCTATAACAATTAGACTAGTAGAAACTTGTTCAATTTTGAGTTCTAATTCTTTGACAGTTTGATGAGCAATTATGCTAATAGCAGTACTACTATCGATGATAGCTTGGTAGGGTCTGTTTTTAAGTCAGATGTTGCATTTTACAGGAGTAGTATAGGTAGGAGATTGGACTAGATTAGCATTTTTAGCTTCTTTATACAGATATGCAAATATAGCTATATGAATAGAAAGGTTGTCAAGAAATTGTTCTTATTTCT
This sequence comes from Cetraspora pellucida, assembly GCA_910591915.1. Classification (NCBI taxonomy): domain Eukaryota; kingdom Fungi; phylum Glomeromycota; class Glomeromycetes; order Diversisporales; family Gigasporaceae; genus Cetraspora; species Cetraspora pellucida. Next base: position 4,519 of record CAJVQA010000807.1, read on the forward strand.
TTGGTGTTGTAATAGGAGGGTAGGAAAAGAATTTTTATAGCCAAAGTAGTTAACATCTCTATAATAGGGTGAGGGTAAGTAAAAACTAGTTCTTCTTCTATCACTATTATAAGAGTCTAAGTATCTGCTTCTTTTTCTAGAGTTTTCACATTCTCTAAAAAAATTTTGATAATAAGATCTATCATAACTTCAAGAGTGAGATCTTTGGTTGCATCTATCATTTCTTCTATAATTATCTTTTTGGTTGGATCATTGTTTAGCTCGTCTGGTTCTACATTTAGTAATAAAATGTCCTGTATGTTCACAGTAGTGGTAGTGACATGAGTTTTTGGCTTGAGGCCTGTTAGGATTAGGTGTAGCTGCATAGTTAGCAGATTGAGGTTGGGGTGATTGCTGTTGCTGAGCCAAGTTGATACTGATTTTGGCAATCTGATCTATTAGTTGTTTAATAGCTTGGTCTGTTTCTGTAGTAGTGTTAGTAGTCATTATATGTTCAGTTTCCTATTGTTTTGTAGTGATAATAGCAGCATTTAGGTTAGCAGGTTTGCTAGCTTGCACATTAATAGAAAATTCAAGGCATAGTTCTTGGATAAATAATTGCTTGGTAAAGTCACAGGAAAAGTTTTACTAGGGTCAACTCGTCTTTTTAATTGTCTAAAATGATTAACATAAGCATCTACTGTGTCTGAGCCTTGTTTAATATCGAAAAGCTGTTTTTGCCAAATAGCTTTTTGTTTAGGTGTATGGAAGTGAAGCCTAAAGAGATGTTTAAAGCGTTTGTCTTAGTGGGCATTATCATCAAAAGCATTTGGAGCAGAGTTAAGACTTTGCTACCAATCTAGTGCAATTTCTTTTAAATATACAGAAGTTAGTTTTAATTTTCGAGCAGCATTCTACTTGTTAGTGATAGCAGCTCTTTGAAAATCTTTAAGCCATTGTTCTGGGTCTTGGGTTCCATCACCATAAAAGAAGTTAGCTTTCATAAAAGCTTTTTTACTTCTATTTAAAGCATTGGTAAAGTTAGCTATAAATTGTGTAGCATCTTGTAAAGCCTGTTGTGTCATGTTGTTAAGTAGGTTAGGAAGGTTATTAAGAATAGGTGGAAGTAGAGGAAGAAGTTGAGGTTGAGGTTGAATAACAATAGATTGAGGTTGAACAGCAATAGGTTAAAGCATAAGAATAGCAAGTTGAGGTGGAGATTAAGGAGGAGGGCTATTTTCAAAAGTTTATTAAAGTGAATCAGTAGGAGTGTGATCTAAACTAGAGGTTTCTGTAAGGTCTACAGAAGCAGTAATATATTCTTCTGTTTTTAAATTGTTGGTAAGTAGTAAGGAAATTTGTGGAGTCCAGTCAGGAGTATAGTGACTTTCAGAAAGTTCAGTAGGTGTAACTAATTTACTATATGGTGCTAAGCTATCTGCTGGATCACATAAAAAGAAAATATTATCAGTGAATATAATATTAGTGATAAGTGGTAGAATAGGACTTCCTAAATTTTCAAGAAGTTGACTAAATTCTCTTGGTTCTTTAAAACTAAAACTTAGAAGAGTGTCAAGATAAAGATCAAAAGCATTTTGATATTCAAAAGGTATGGTAAGAAGTTGGAAAAGGTTGGTATATCTTCTAACTAGAGTTAAAGCAATTGTTCTAGGATTACCAATGTCTTGTTGGTATTGACAACTAAAAATAATATCTCTAATACAGAGGCAAATTGTGATTTGGTTTAGATATAAAGTGGTAAGAGTGATAAAGTTGTTCTAAGTTTCGAAGAAATAATATTAAGCTGCAAAGTTGGTTTGGTATCAAGTCCAAAATTGTTCAAAATCTGAGTGAGGGCTAGTATGTTGAGTGAAGTAACATTGAAGACAAAATAAATCTGGATGTTATGCTTGGAGTACATCTACTGTAAGGTGAGATCCAGTTAGATGTGCTTGTTGATGGCTTTGGATGTTTTTATTGTGAAGTTCAGCAGTGGTGTAAACCATAAAAAAAGATGTGTTTTTATGTCCAGAACTCTGCCAAGATAACTAATACTCATCTAGGTCTCTTGCCAGAATAACTAATACTCATCTGGGTCTCTTGCTGGGATAACTAATACTCATCTGAGTCTTTTGTTAGAATAACTAATACTCATTTGGGTCTCTTGCCAGAATAACTAATATTCATCTGGGTCTCTTGCCAGGATAACTTTTTTAATACATCTGGGAATGCTTCATCCAGGGTGCCTTGTTTTTCTCTCAAAAATTTAATCTTTTTGCCAGAAGGCACCAAATGTTATAGGTGAAAGCCTTTTTAATTTTTATACTATAATGATAACATGATACAGGGAATCCCTTACAAGTATATGCAGTGTTCAAGAAGAAAGTATAGATTCTGTTAGACATTGTCAAGAAACTATACTCTTCTCTGAGGCAGTTTAGGGAAAAGTAATGCAATACTAATAACTTTACTTTATTTCACTAAGAGGAGATAAACCTTGCCTGTAGAAATTATTCTAGAGGAGAAGTATCAATACAGTTTCTAGTCAAAAGCTGTTTATTAAAGTAATAACAAGAAGGGCTATTCTTAGGATTCTGTTCCTAAAGAATCCCAAGATGTGTTTACAATATAAAAGAGAAGAATGGCATCTATTGCTTAATCACACTTAAGGAATTTAGCAAAGTTTATATATCTGTGAGCTAAGTAGCTAAGAGGCCAAGTAACTAAGTGATTAAGCGACTAAGTGACTAAGCATTAAGTAACTAAGTGACTAAGCAACTAAGTGACTAAGTGATTACTAAGCAACTGGAATGTTCTAGCAACTAATAACTAATAATTACTAAGTGACTAATTACTAAGCAACTAAGTGACTAAGCAACTAAGTGACTAAGCAACTAAGCAATTACTAATTAACTGGAATGTTTTGGCAACTTCTACTAATAATAATAATACAATAATGAAATAACTAATACTAAATAATAATAATAATAATAATAATAATAATAATAATAATAATAATATTTAATAATAATAAAATAATAATTTATTCTATAATACTATATATAGCAGTATTAATTTATATAAAGAATGCAAAAGCTAAATGCATTACTAACTTATATGTATGCTATATTATTAATTCAGTTATTATTTTTATTTTTGAATATTATCTTTACAATATTATAATTAACCAATTTATTTAGAATAAAATTTTACTTAATACATTTGTCTTGCTAAACTTAAAGCCAAACTTTGCTATATAATACCTTCTAATACTTTTTTAATTCTTAAATTTATAATATTAAATATATTTAGAACATTTAATTAATATCACATTTTAGAAGTATAGTGACCTAGTGAAGTAGTTAGGTTGTCAATCCTCCAAGTTGTTGATTAGATGTTCAAATACTATTAATAATAAAAATTTGGATTATCACTTATATAATATTTATATTATAACAACTGTTACTAATGATTGGGTTAGAATACCTATAATAATAGTCTTATTAGCATGACTGGCAGACATAGAGCATCTGTATAACTAGTTATACAAAGAAATGCAAACTGACAAATTAGATAGTGCAAACACTAAATAAGTTCTTGTAGGTATATAAATTTGTTAAAATTGAATAACAAGAAGTTCATTTGAAAAGACTTAAGTAAAAAGATAACCAGATTTTTGATGACACTACTGTAAAGACTAGACTATTAAAAACAGATACCAAGATATTAGGCTCTAGAATAAATTAGAGTAAAAGAATATTGAGCTAATCTAATATACCAATAGACTGATTATAATTCTATATAAGCTATTTGAATTTGGAGTCTAAAAAAATTTAAAAATATATTAAAGTACTAAACTTATGCTGTAAAGTAGATGCTGAGGTCTAGTGAACTCAATAAGAGCACAGTATTTAATAGTTAAGCACTAACTGCAATGTTGGTTCTGTTATAATAACATCTAAACCAACTGTAAAAATAGATACAGAAAGCTCTAAAGAGTTTACTTTAAGGATAAAATAGTCCTAAGGTTAAGATAATAATCTGGTCATCTGGATATGACCTAGTGAGTTAATACAGATTACAAGTTTAAAGAATTTAAAATAAACATCCAAGCAAAGGTGTTAGATATAGCAATTGGTAAGGACCTTTGGATGGACTTCTTAAATAGGTAATATAAAAAAGCTATATATATAGCTAATTGTATACTCTTCTGTAGTAGTTTATAAAATTACATTACTAAAAAAGTTATTAATAAAAGTTAAAATACCAAGAAGATTATCTTAATATTAAAAAAAAATTTGATATCATATTTCTAATTTTCTTAAATAACTTAATACTTCTAACCTATTAGATATATCTACTTATATTTGAAATCAATAACTACAAAATAATCTTTAGTTTTCTATTAATATTTTTTATATTCTAATCTAATTATTAACAGTTCTAACTATTTAATTAAAATTTTAAAATAATATAATTTTTAAGCATATTGGCTAAACTTTTTTAATTAATATAATTTAAAACATTTTATTTTTTTTTTTGGTATTAAGGTAAGGTCATGCCCTCTAGTCTTTATTAGTATATTTGTTTTAGCTAGTACAAATCTATTATATATCATCTATCACTATATATCTATCTATTCAGACATAGGACTTAGACATATTTATCTGTAACCTTAACCTATCATAGTTTTGTATTGTGTCCCACTTACACCTAACCTGAATTTTTGTTTCACTACTAATTATATTAAGTAACCTACATATTTTCGCTATGTTTCACAACCTATTTTTAACAACTCTCAAATTGGTCCACCAGGTCATTCACTTCTTTTGAGCTATCATCTTTGGTTTGCCTAAAGGGTGTCTCTCTAGCATGTATCTCAAGTCAGGTTCCTGCTCCACTGCTAACTTCCCAATTCAGGTACTGGTAGCATGTATCTCAAGCCAGATTTCTGCTACTACTGCTAGTTTGCAACCTTTCTTGGTCTTAACATCATTTCCAACAGATTGTGCATCTAACCTGCCCTTTAAGTACTCTCTTTTATGATATAGATGAAACTTTATTTTAGAAATGAGTACACATTCTCTTCTAGCCATTGACCAATGTTTCTACTACTTTCACACCATGCTGCAAGTTTTTTCTTTGTTTTGTTTCCAATCACAGGCAATCCCTCTGCCTTTTTAAGAACATCCTAGCCTGAATCTACATTGAGACTAAGGTGTTCATATTATGTTCAAGTAGGTTTCTACTTACAATTTAGATATCTCAACTATGATTGGTACAGTATTTATGCTGGTATGTTTTACTTGTTTCGCTATAGGCTTCTATATAGGTGTAATTAGAGCTTTGGTTTGGAACCTTTAAATATACAGAACAGTCTATAACTTCTCTATGCAGATGGTTACTTTCTATTCTTAGTTATTTCACAGTGCCAGAGGTGCTTCTAATCTTGATAAGGCTAATTCTTTGTCACAAATCTTCTATGTATGCACTGCTTCTCTCACTACTCCAGTTTATATTATCTTGGTATCACCCTCCCAATCAAGTACTTCACAAGTTGGATGCAGAGATGTTAGTACTGCCCTGTTTTAGATAACTTACATGTGCAACTCTTTGTATAATGGAACTTTCTGTTACATTACTGTCACACATAGTGCCTACACTTTGCAATATCAGTTTTCTTTTAAAAATTCCTTTTTCCATCATATACTGCACTTGAACTTGACCACAGGGCTTTGTGTTTAATTACAGGCTTCTTATAAGTTACAGAAGCTAAAATCTTTCAATTTTGCTCTTAGCTGAACTTGAACTGTTGATTTTAACTATAGAGGTATGAGAGCTTAACTATTAAACTATGGAACCCACACCCTATTTAAAACATTTTATATATTTTAAATAATAAAATTATTTCATTTGATTATTTTTTATTTTAAATGTTTTATTTTTAAAAACAATCTAAAAATTAAATATTAAGAATATAATTTAATAGAAAAATTGTAATATTAATAATAATTTAAATTTAAAAAATATATATAATTAAATAGAAGAGGTGTGATGACCTAGTAAAATAGATGGGTTGTTAACCTCTAAGGGGCAGGTCTAGAGTTCAAATCCCAGTAATGGCAAAAATTTGCAATTATTTCTATATTTTAGCTAACTGTCTTCTGTGATTGGTTAGGATAAGATACCTGTAACTTGTGTTATAACAGCATGAATCAAAGGTCTAGGCACTTGTACAACATTGTATGAGAGAACACAAACCAGTACTGGGTGGTATGAACCCAAGATAAGTCTTAGGCCATGTAAATCACAAAAACCAAATAGAAAGACAGAAGTCCACTTGAAAGACCCGAGTAAAGAAATAACTTGAACTTTTGACAGTGCTACTATAAAGACAAAACTTATGAAATGAAGCTAGAACTTGTAAAACTGAACAAATATGCTGATCTTTGAGGAGGGACCAGATGAACCAACCAGGCTGCCAGAATTTTTAGTTTTTAGAGAAAAAGAGTACATGTTAGCAAACTTGTAAACCAGAGGTATGATCTTGCCCTATCATTTTGGGCTATTTGAAATGGCAGCTTGGTGGAAATTGAATTGAATAGCAAAGTAGTAAGGATATGTTGTGAAGTTAGTACCAGGTTTGGTGTGAACTCTACAAGGGCATAATGGTTTAATAGTGCATTCTGACTGCCAGTATTGGTCTCAGCTATAGCGATATCAGGTCAGCTGTAAGAATAGAATATAGAAGATTTTGAAAGGTTTAGTACAAGATTGAAGATTTCCTATGTGAGTGAACTGCTTTAAAGACTTAGTGACAATGATATATTTTTACCAACATCAGCTGGGATCATTAGTAGGCAGAAGTAGGTGAGTGAATATGGAAACAGAGTAGTTAAATAGAGAACCTACAAGGGAGTTTTAGATATAGCAACTAGTTTAGAACCTTCAGGTGGACTACTTAAATTAGACAATGACTAAAGTTGTACATATAGCTAGTTGTAAACTCTTTTCATAGTTGTCTACTGTAATTGTAATGCAACTATTAGCCAAATATATTATTAATAAAATTCTGGATCACAAGTACTTACCTTAATATTTAAAAAAAAAAAAAGTTAAATAGATAGTGTTCCTATGTCTGGTTCGAGTTTGATAGAGTTTGAGTTCGAGTTCGATCAAACCCGAACTCAAACTCTAAATTTTGCAGATCTTTGAACTCAAACTGGAACCAAACTTTATTTTTTAAGCTCAAACCAGACTCAAACATAACTAATAGTTTGGTTTGAGTTCAGTTTGAAAGTTCACAAACATGTTCGGGTTTGATAGAGTAGACTTTGAAATTTAAGTAAACCAATTATGGCTAATAATAGTAATGCCAAACACTATTCTTGAGAGCATATTAGTTTATACATCAATTGCACTGATGTATGTAGTGACTTGAATCGGTTGAGCTATAATCAGTTAACTGACCCAAACTGAATAAATTTCAAGTAACCAGTTGAAGAAATTCTTAATTGGTTGACCTGGTTGGTGGATTAATAGATACAGAAAATGGCAAAATAACATAGGTTCTGACAAGAAAATAAATGAACATAAAGCTCTGAGAATTTCTGAAGGTAGTATAGATATTAATCTTAACCAGTTGGTAGTCGGTTGAATGAAATAATTCAGTTTGATTAACCAATTAAGAAATTTTCTTCAGTTCAAATCACTAGATGTATGCTACATATTTTCAATAAAATACTCAATAGTTTGTTTTTTTTAAAACCCGAGATATTGGTTACCTGGAGACGTCAAGTAATGCTATTTTATTTAATATAATTTAATATCTAGCATTATTAACTAAATACATCTAAATAATAATATATCATGTGTGTACAATACTTTTTGAAAGTAATCAAGTTTCCTGATATGTATCTGTTAGTCTTCCATAGATCTGCCAAATACCTGCTGAATATCAGCAGCATATTGGCAGCATATTGGTAAGATATCGGGAGATAGATAGATATTGGTAACATAACAGCAAAATACGATATCTTACTCTCAGCATTCTGGGTCTAAAAGTAAGATATCGGGATATGCCAATATTTTGCTGTTATGTTACTGGTATCAATCTAACTCCTAAGATCTTACCAATGTGCTGCAAATATGCTGCTAATATTCAGCAGGTATTTGGCAGATCTATGGAAGACTAACGGATACATATCAGGAAACTTGTCTCCTGGTATGCACCCGATATTCAGTATTAAAAGCGATTTTTTAAAAATTGTAATCACTTCGATTTTAATATTACACTTGATCATGCATCCTAATTGGTCAACTAGGGTTTCGGAGTTACGGATTATAGTTTTGCGAATTTCAGGTTTTAATTTTTTTAAAAATCTAAAACAAGTTTCGGATTAGAATCTTCCTGTAACTAGTTTCAGATAGGTTTAGTTTCAAGGTCATCTTTAGTCTGTAATTATTATGGGAAAAAGAATAATATATGATTCTAACTGTTTTAAACTTAATGTTATCTTTATTGAAAGTAAAATTTGATCGTTTATATACTTTTAATTACATTGTAAATAAATTTATGAAATTTAACTAATTTTTTCCCTTTATATATTTTACCCATTTTATTTAGTACTGATTTAATAAGTATGTCAGATATATAATAATATTGTAATAAAATCTTTAACTAATATTATAGAACTCATCGTGAATGATTTTTAACTAAGTTGTGCTATATATACAGATTAGATATTATAAATTAACAAGTCAATTACTTTTATAAACAATAAAAATACTTAAGAATATTTCATTATTAAAAAAGAAATAGACAGACCTAAACACTATGTATTAGAAATATAAATCAATATACCTTATTTATTTATCTATTTAATTTTTAGAACTATACCTTATGATAAATCTCCTAGCTTTTCTTTTAATAGATCCTGGGCCCACGAGTGAAGGCATTGTGTCATCCTGATGGTTTTAGGAACTAATCTAGACCTTTTGTCTGTAATAAAATTTTCTTCTGCAGAAAAAGCATGTTTGGAAGCAGCAGCAGATGTGGAGATTGCCAAGTAATCTCGAGCCATACAAGCGAGGTGAGGAAACTGTACTTGGTGTGTCTATTATTACGTAAACTATTAATATATTATTTCATAAGGTATTTATTTACTGTTAGTTAGCTTTCATCAAGACAACACATCCATATCTTTATTTGCTGGGCTTTCTGTGATATAACGTTCAAGTTCATCTTTGAGGTTGTTGTCATCTTCATCAAAATCTGCATCTAACATTGATCGTGTAGTTGATTTTATCACATTACTAGTTTTTAAATCATTATCGAGCATAGATGATAGATGCTTCGTTTCAAAAAAACTTTGCATTCTAAAAAGTAAATTAAATATATAAGCATATGAAAGTTAAAATTAATAACTATTAGAGATCATGGATATGGTGAAGTTTGAGGCTTCTGTTGAATATATATTATAGCGCTTTTCAAATTACTGTGTCTACTGATTTTCATCATCGCACTGGAAATCAGAAATCTAGAATAAATGCAAATTTGTGATTGGTTAAAAATAATTTTTACCCAATCACGTATTGGCATTTATTCTAGATTTCTGATTTCCAGCATGATGTATGAAAATCAGTGGACACAGTAATTTGAAAAGAGTGATTAAACCTATTTATATTCCAGTGCTGCTCATTTCACCAACAGTCCTTCACTGAAAGTTCATTTAGCCAGGTATATATTTTTAGTGAATTATCACTTGATGCGGTATCAGTTAAATAAACTGGTGGTGAAGTAAGCAGATCCTATTAATAACTCAAACACTAGATTTTAATTTTAAAAACAAGTATTTGAAATTCTTAATCTTTGATATTTAAAATAGATTTGATCTCTAATAACTAGGTTTGAATTTAGAGATAATGTTTAATCAACATATTAAACCTTATGTAAATAAGTAATATAACAGTTAAACACCATGTAGTAAAAAAAGCACACGGTGCCCAACTCTAGTTGGATACGGATATTACAAAACCGGGTTTAATTTCCTTATTTGATTTAGAGTTGCGAGGTTGAGTATTGTGTTATAGGTAAAAATTTCTCCTTGATGTTTCAAAATAGGTTTAAATTTCGTAAAAATTTATGATTGGTTGGTTAATATAGATCTTCATATAAGGAAATTAAAAAATAGTTTGGGAAATATATACATCCGTGCTCTAACCCTACTAACAATAATTAAATAAAACCAATTTACAGGGTCTTTACTTCATTAATTTCAGCCTCTGGAAATTCTTTCTTAACAAAATAATTAAATTTTCTTCTTGGGTCTAAAGCAGTGCACAACATTACAGTTGCATTTGTTTTGGAATAGTATAGAATGAGTTTTTCTTTCACCACTATAGCAGCTGTGAAGAGTGATAATCCTAAAATTGAGATTATTTAAATTAATAAATCCAAAGCTAAAAATTTATTTAAAGACTAACTTACTATTTCTTCATTTGAAGCCACATCTTCGATATGGTTGAGGATAATATTGAAAAGAGGGATAATCCAGGAAGCCATGCTATTCATGCTAGATGACATTTTAATTGTAAGGTCTTTAAACGGTTCGAGGAATTTAACAATTTTATCCAAAGTAGCCTATTGATTATGAGAAATAGCATATTGATTAAGATCATCATAAGAGCCAGCAAGAGTATTTAATGCCTATAATTTATATTTAGAATTTGTATTTTATTTTAGAATGCCAAAATATTTTTAATAACGTTCTTATCCAAATTATATCTTCATGGGCATGCGATATCATGTGAGTATACAGAACTATACAGAATATGGCATGAAAAAATATGCTTTAACATGTAATAAGGCGTAAATTCTATGTAATAGCATGCTTTTTCTTATGCAATTTTTTATAGTTATTGTATGGGTATGAATGAATAACCCAGTTACATGCAGGTTCATATTCTATGCTGAAGGCACGAGATTTAAATATGAACCCATGTATATAACTGGGTTATTCATATACACATATAATAACTATCTTATTGCATGGTGTCTGACGTAACAATCCTGTGCCAATAAGTAAATGAAAAAAGCATGGTTTGTCATATAGAACCTGTACAATAACTATATAGTTATGGGATCCGATCAACTCACTTCATAGACACTACATTTACCAACAATTATTCACTGACAAGTTCATTTTACCTATAACTTATTTACTGAAGCTCATTTCACAGGCAAAGTAATTCTGACCATTATCATTACAATCAGATAGAATTAGAGTTAAATTAACTATGAGTTCGATGAAATAGACTGTCAATAAAATGAACTTGCTGATGAATAATTGTCAGTGAAAAGTGATGTCTACGAAGTGATTGTCAGTAAAATAATATAGACCCATATAAAAATTTCTTATAAGGTATGAAAATTAAGAGTATAAAACTTACTGGTTTAAGAAATAACTTATTTTTAATCATGTTATACATAAAGTTCCAGCAGGTTGGGCAATCTAAGATGGGTTTATGAAACTTAATACAGCATGCACCACATGCATTCTTAAGAAGCTCAAGGCATTGAAATGATGCATGAATACTAGAGCAAAGCTTCTGAATCTTAATTGCTTCTTTGTTAATACAGTAATAAAATTATTTTAAAAAAAATTAGTTCTAAGAGTTTTTATACTAATACCTTACAAACATCTTCTTTTATTTGGTCTAGAGCTGCTTGTGCAGCCAAATTCAGAATATGGTCAAAGCATCAAAACCGAAGTTGTTTCAAATTCCATTCAATAGCCTTTTCTTCTTTCAACTTAATCGCCAATTCATGAACAAAAGTGCTGTTGTTTGCAGCATTATCTAAGGTTATAGCATTAAGCTGTTAAAAAAAAAAATTTTAACTTATTTTGTAAGAGATTTATAATACATATAAATAGTACAAAACTAAGTTTTTTATTTTATTGAAATTCAATTATTTTATCGCTCTTTTCAAATTACTGTATCTACTGGTTTTCATACATTATGCTGTAAATCAGAAATCTAGAATAAATGCCAATACATGATTGGGCAAAAATTATTTTTAACCAATCACAAATTTGCATTTATTCTAGATTTCTGATTTCCAGTGCGATATATAAAAATCAGTAGACACAGTAATTTGAAAAGCGCTATAATTCTAAAACTCCATAAATATTATATTAATCTATTACTATATAGTACTGCCTATAGATAGTTGTTCAATTTCTGATAGTCATTTCTCTTATCACAATTTACCCAACACCATGTAGGGTTAGGGTTAGCTAGTGATGTGCCGCATATAGGCTATATGTACTGTATGCTAAAATTTTTGCCAATCACTTGTTCCAGCCAAACAGATGCCAGAAAAGAACTATACGTACAGTACGTACTGTACGCTAAAATTTTTAGGTATCATATAAATGGCACATCACTAGGGTTAGCTTTTGATTAGTTGAAAGTATATGTTGTTAATAAATTGTTATTTGCGTGATGTGGCTGTAAAGGAAATAGCCTTTGGGAAAATGAGACGTAACCTCATACAGTATATATTCCTTTCAAAAAATTATCCCAATACTAATCATGTATATAGCCTAAATCAATGCTCTCTTTAATATGTCTCTTGTATAATATCCCTTCATATGATACTTGGGATATTATTTAATTATCTTAGTATTCTTAAAAAAGACTGAAGTGCAATGCTTATTCAGTATCATATGATTCACAGACATTAATTTCTGTGAAATCACATGGTAGCAAATCAACTAGTACTAAATTTAATTAACCAATATGAAAAATTAAAGAAATATTTTAAAAAATAAAAACCTTTGATGCGATTCCATAGTCTTCCATCACCTTAAAGAATCTATTAGAAATATTTGTTCCATCATGTTTTCCACTTAGCAAACTGAAGTCAAGTAGTGTTTTCTGAAGGGTCCAGCATTCGTCTATATAATGAGCTGTAACAGATACAAAGGCCTTATTATTCGGAGATGTCCAGATGTCTGAAGTGAAAGAAAGCTTAGAACTAATAGCAGAAAGATAAGCCTATAATGGTTGTAAAATAGTAAATATATATATAATCAAATTATTATAAAGCTATAAAAGCTAAAAATTTGTGCGCAGGTCTTATGTGACAACTCGTGCTTTTTTCATTTACTTATTGGCATGGGATTGTTATATCAGGCACTGTGCAATAAAAATAGTTATTATATTAATATATTGAATAACCCAGTTACTGTATATACATTGATTCATATTTAAAATTCAGCACAGAATACGAACTGTGTGTAACTAGATTATTCACTACATACCATATATTATAAATTATTTTATACAGTATATAGAAATTTTAAAAAAAGTTTTATAATGAATATACATGTAATTTCAATTAGACTTCTAAACAAAAAATTTTTGAAAATTTTAAATTGCATATTATCGCTCTTTTCAAATTACTGTGTTTGCTGATTTTCATACATTATGCTAGAAATCAGAAATCTAGAATAAATGCCAATACGTGATTCACAAAAAATTATTTTTAACAAATCACAAATTTGCATTTATTCTAGATTTCTGATTTCCAGTGCGATGTATAAAAATCAGTAGACACAGTAATTTGAAAAGCGCTATAAATGTTTAATATAACTAAGGTAATAACAGAGATACAAGTATATATTAATATTATTCAATTAAAGTTTTTGAATAAAACCAGGTATAATTTACTGATAATTTATTTCACCAACAATATATCTCTGGCCAATACTAACTATAAACCAGGCTAACACTAACTTAAATAAAGCTAATGTTGTTGGTGAAATGGCTGTTGATGTTTAAGATGCTGTAGATAATAAATGGCATAAACATAAATGCGAAACTTGCCTTCAAGTTCTTTTTTTCTAAGTTATAAAGAGATACAATTGAATTCTTTATTGCATCAGATTTGACTAATTGTGCCCTAGGATTTAAATACTGAATAATTTCAACTAACTCAGGGTCTTCGATTATAAGCAACAGGCGTTGACGATTAATGATCCAAGTGGTAAACATATTACGAAGCTTTACATTATTGACATTAGTTATCATAGTATAAGAGTCTTTGAAATGCTAAAGTAAGTTGTTTTTTATTAATTTTGTCTTAAAATTAAAAAAACAAGTCATAACTTACTCCTCCAAATATTTTATCGAGAGTACCATGTTCGTCTTGAACCTTCTGTTTTTTTTTTATATTTCCTTGTCATAACATATTGTGACCAGTAAAAGCTTTCTAAATGGTGCCATAGTGGTTTTGTTGATCCCCCATCTTCACAAGAAAATTCCTTATGCTGGCATTTCGGTATGGTACATTTTGCTGTTTTCCGATCTTTTTTCTATACAACTTTTTTAAAGAAATTTTACACCTCACTCCTATTGCTTTACTTGCTAAAGATATCATTATGATTATTATTATCATCATGGTCAACACAGTCATTATAATAGTTATTATCATGATCATTACCATAGTTATTATCATGGTCATTATCGTGGTTATTATTGTGATCATTATTGCGGTCATTATTGTAGTCATTATTGTAGCCATCATCATAGATATTTTCAGGTTTATTATTGTTGTATTCTATATTTATAAACTTAAGTAGCCAACAATAAGCACAAGACAGTTTATAAAAATAATTTCTACAAGCAATTTCTTTAAGAATCATTGCTTATATATTACCAATCGAAAACCATCACATTGTATGACACATTTACATTAGGCCAGGCCGATTACATTCTATATTTTATATTACCTCACCTCTTTTTTAGTAAAAATAAATAAATAAATAAAATAAAAATAAAATAAAGATGGGCAAAAAATATCTATATATGCAGCATGCTCCAATCTTTCTCCAGAAGGTAGAGAGGGATAATGTAAAACAGAATTTAATTGATTTGGCCTTACTCTGAATTACGCTGGCAGATAACTTATACCCAGTAGTAATTTTTTATTGAGATTAGCAATTAAGAAGCGAGTAATTAGCCAAGTAGACCAGAATGACAATAACATTCCACAAAAGTAGTTGAGATTGCAGCAAACAAGCTGTGAAAAAAAAAGATTGATTCAAATAAGTCTGTTCATTGCCGCCTAATTTCATACTTAATTCTGCCAAGATTCCTTTATGCTTGGCATATGTTGTTAACATGAGTTAGTTGCATTTATATTCGATATTCCTATAGTGATGACTAGTTTGAAAGAGCAGTGCATAATGAATGTGTAGCTCCAGCAACTACTGGTTCAGGTTTCTAATGAGCATAGAGATTCTAAAAGGAAATAATTATGACTATACTTTATGATAGAAACGAGATTCTTCATTAAAATTAATTTATTCAATTTGTTTAATATGAAAGAGGGCGCTTTCTGGAACTTACTACATTTCATCAGAGGCATCACGCTATCGTACCAGTATGCATGCTGCTTCATTAACAATCATGATACTAATTTATTCAAATACTCAACTTTATCCAAAAAGAAAAAAGCATAAAATTAATTTATTACATACATATACACCATTCATTGCTATTTAAGGTGGTTACATTGTTTTTCAACCAGATAAGCCTGTTAATTAATAATAATAAATAGATCTAGGTACAGTCGATACTATCTAATTGCATGTTACCTGTTGGAGACTCTTTTTATACATATAGACAATATGGTTGATACTGTCTAATTGCATATACTCTCCAAATACATAAAAAATTTCGATCTTTAATTATTGTTGCGGCTGAAGCTGAAAATGGCTGAAGCTGGAAATTTTAAATATTTTAATATGAAATTTTCAAAATTTTTTGGGATGCATTTTTTTAGCTCTTTTTTCATAGTTAGATTAGGATTTAGGATTAGTTTTGATAATAAAAGAGTATAAGTGGATTTTGACAGGGTTTATATTTTTAAATCGGAGTCCCTGATTTCCAGCTTCAGCCGTTTCCAGCATCAGCCATGACAATTATTAATGCAAAATAGTTCTTATGACTTAAATGCATATATTGCCTATATGCATAAAAGAGTCTCTGATAGATAGCATGCAATTAGACAGTATTGACTGTATACGCATTAAGTCATAAGAACCATTTTTGTGTTAATAATTAAAAGGCAAAATTTTTTATATATTAGAGAGTATATGCAATTAGATGGTTTACAATTAGTATCAACTATATGATTTAGTTACTGTAAGCTAGTTTTGCATGACAGCTATCTTATTAATTGCTGTCTTCTAAATCTAATCAGATTGTTTCTGGTATATACAGTATCTACCTAATGTTAACCATCCTTTTCAATTTGTGACTTTCTGTTAACATAAATTAAGCAACATATGCAATTATATAATGATAGATAGACTAGAATCCTGAATATATATGCATTTATCTGGAGTTCCATTCAGTAAAATAGGATACCATAAAAAATATATTGGGGCAATTGCATAGTTTAAACTTTGGGAACTCGAGACTGCTAAAAAAAATATATTGTGAGAAAAAATAACTATAGTGTATCACAATGCTACAGTAGTTGTCATTTCGCCATATACAAGTATGCATCTAAATATATGCACATCTGAATATATGTATTAACAAAATTAGTGTAGTTTCTACGTATTGTGTTAAAAAAAAGCATATAAATTCAAAGTTATCAGATTTATGATAGTTCTATACTTATCATAAATATAAGCATTGAATTTCACTCTGATTTTTAATATCTTTAAAGTAATAAAAGTATGTCCTGATTTAGTAGTAAATATAGTATTATAAGGCCATACAAGCTTAATAAATTGGTTCTTATAACATAAAAATTTTAAAAGTGACCCAGCAACCCAGCTTTTAATTTTATTTTCAAAAAATTTTATATATAAAAAACATATAAAATTTTTTATAGATTTTTTTAAAAAACTCTCCTGGATAGTAAGTTTACTTGAAATTTTTTTTTTGAGTTTTGTAAATTTTAACCCAGCCGGGTTATGAGAACCGATTTATTAAGTTTGTATGGCCTAATGTTATAATATACTAAATATATCAAATAAAATCACTTTATAAAATTAGATTAATCAAAACACAATAGAAGATGAGAATTTGCAATCTTTCTTATTATCTCAGCCATTCGATGAATCATTTGCAAGCTCTAAGAAGCAAAGTTGGGCCTGGAAATATTTCAGAAGAGAAAAGAATAATATTGAAATTAAATTTGGAATTTGTAATGTAACTGACAAATTGGGTAAAATATATAATGCCCGATTAAAAATTTTAAATGGATCAACAAAAAGTTTAATTTTTCATCTTTTAAAGATTCATGATATTATGCAGAATAACCCTGGACAAGATAATACTGATAAATAATTTTTAATTATATAAATATTAAACATATATTTGTAAATTTGTTTTTTTTTTAATGTTATATTTTTAAAGAAATTAGCAATAAATAAATAAATAAAATTTTGTTAAAAAAAGTTTTTAAATTAATATATTTGTCAAAGAATTTATAGTATTTAAATTACAAATGTAAGTCTACTAATAATTAATAATTAATTAAGAAATTTGAATTCTGAAGTAGCTATCCGAACTAACATCTAGAGCATAACCTTGTGTATTTTAATTATAATACTAATTAAACTCAAACAAGTTTGCAAACTTCGGACCAAACTTCAAATCAAACTGAACTTAAAAAATTAGTTTGAAATCAAACTTGAACCAAACATAATTTTCAAAAAAGTTTGAGTTTGAGTTTGATTTGAAAATCAAACTGAACTCAAACTTAAGTAAAGTTTGATTTGGTTCAGTTCGATAGGAACACTATAAATAGAAGATTATATTTTAGATTTTTATAAACATGTATTTTATAAATATAATATAAATAAAAGATTTAATTAGTTTATAAAAGGATTGTTTTTAAATATTAAAGAAAAATTAAAAATATTTATTTAAATAATAAAATTAAAAGATTATAATTAATTAGAAAAATATTATAGCAAAAAAAGTTCAGAAATTAAAAATAAATTGAGATTTAAGAATAGATAACTAATTTTTTTTATAAGTTTGCTTACTATTTTAAGTTTAGCTTAAACAACTATAAAAAATATTATAGTTTTTTCTATATATTAAATTTGACTATTAATAACTTAGTCTTTATATAAATATATATTATTTTAAAGTTTATTATTTAAATATATTAAAACTTAACTAGCAAGACTGCTTTGCAAGTTAGTAATAAATGCAAAACTAGGAGCAGAATAAAAAGAAACAAGAGCAGTTAAATGTCTAGAGCCAGAAGCAAAAATTACAATTTATAATTAGACTTATTTTTGAAAAAGGCTAAAGATAACTAAGGAAATATACTATACAATAAGAAAAAGTGTATTTATTAAGTACATAATAGATAAACCTCTAACTTTAGAAGAACTTAACAGAAGAAAACCAGATATATACATAACAGTGAAATGCCAAGTTTGTTAAAATAAAGTAAAAGAGACATAAGCACACTTGGCAGCATGCAAGGAGCAAAAAAATCTTTGAAAAAGAATCCAAAAAGTAAACATTGCAACAGTATAAAAGAAACTAAAAGAAGAAGAAAAAATATAGATTCTCTTATATGTATTATATATAGCACTCTTTGAAAAAACAGAGACAGAGGAAGTTAAAATAAGAGAGGCACTAATAAAAGGCTTAATCTCAAATAAAACATAAGACAAACTAGCAGAGCTTTTAAACACAAGATCAAGACAACAGTTTGCAAATACAGTAGCAATAACAGCCTAAAACACATTTTATAAACAAGTATAAAGAATATATTATAAAAAAATTATCAAATAAAAGAAAAAAATTAGATTACAGGTAAAATTAAAAAAAAAAAGGTGAAAAGCTAAAGGAACCAAGAAAATAAGAAAAGGCAAATCAGGAAAAAATAAAAGAAAAAAAAAGAAATAAAAGAAAAAGAAAAGCAAGTTGAGAAAAAAATAATAAAAACAATGTTGGGGCTTGTCATAGAAGAAAGAAGACCTTTCTATTATGGATTTTAAGTAGTCAAACAAGCAGTTTATTTTTACTCAAAGTAATGTGACAGGTTGCACTTAGATATTATTAAGATGACTGGGTGATGTTGGACTTAGATATTAGAGATATTTATGTAGTTATAAATATAATTTTAAAAGCTTAATAAAGTACTAGCATGACTACTTATATGATAAAAAAAATATATATTAAAACTTAAAATATATTATTAATAAATTAAAAAAGTTTATACTATTAATAAAAAATTTTTTACTATATTTGTTTTAAAATAATAATATAAGATATAATTTAAATTTTGGTTTAAATTAAGTTTAAATTAAGCATAATTTGGATTAAAAGTTTAATTTATATTCTAATATATTATTTTAAGATAATATTAAAACAAAATTTTATTATTTAATTAAATTATATAATTAGTTTATATTAAAACTATATTTGTTTTAAAATAATAATATAAGATATAATTTAAATTTTGGTTTAAATTAAGTTTAAATTAAGCATAATTTGGATTAAAAGTTTAATTTATATTCTAATATATTATTTTAAGATAATATTAAAACAAAATTTTATTATTTAATTAAATTATATAATTAGTTTGTATTAAAACTATTAAAGTAATAAATTTTTATAATGAATAATTTAATATAATAAAATATTTAACAAATATTTCTTAAACTATCCATTTTAGTAAGCAAATTTGTCTGCAAAATAATTTTAAAAAAACTAACCTTTCTTAAAATTTTTTATAAAAATACTAACCAGAATTGGCAAGAATAATTTCAAGAAATGCAAGTTAGATGATAATTTAGAAAATACATTATGGCATATGCTGTGCATTGTAAATGAAGAGTACAAATTAAAGTTATGTGCTATATGTTTTGCCAATGTTGCAAAATATTTTATTAGAACTAAACTTCTAAGTCATTTTGTAAAGTAGTTTTAAAACACCAAGGTCTGAACAAAATTTAATTACTATGTAATATAGGTACTTATATATAATAAAATTTCTATATAGAGAACCAAGTTTATGATGGCCAGACTCAACATACTTAGCAGAATATGGCACTCTTCACAGCTGTGAGAGCCATGCATATAGTGATCAAATTTACAAAGAAATCTTTTATTTCTTTAAATTCTATTGAATCATTACACTTCAAGTAAACATCACAAGACCTATTACACAATACATTAGTTGATCCAGACTTATACTATAATAAATAGTTAGCCCATCAAGACCTACCTTTACTTCCACATCCACAAATTCTTTCTTCCTTTCTTGAACATATACATTCTTACAATTATACACTACTTAATCTTTACAACTTTACACTAGCAATATCAATTAAACTAGACTACAATGAGTGTTTAATATACTTATCAAATGAACCAAAACCTCTATCTGACTACTTCATTTCACACTAATCTGGTTATAGATTCTACCTATCAATACCCATTCTTTCAAAATATTTTCCAATACTAATAACATACAATATATCAAATCTGTTCTTGAAGATAATGCTATAAATTACACTTATTCACAACTAGTCAAAACTGTTCTATCTGGCCATAATGATACTGTTATTGTCAATGAACACTATGGCTCTATGCAACTGCATACATGCTACAATAAATTCCTAACTTATAACCATCTTCTATTACTTTCATATTCACAAACAATTATTTCTTTCTTACAATATATTTATAGTTTTAATTACTTACCAAGCAATGCTTGTAACTATACCTTAACTATTTCTATTAAAAATGATTATAGTGAATCTCATGTTTACCTTCTATCTGAACCCAAACCTCTTCCTAATTATTTTATTCCACCACTTTAAGCTATTTGGCATTATCCAAACATCTTACTAAAATTAGATACAACAGAAGATGATTCTCTTAACTTAACAAATCTATATTCAACAATATTTATATTAAACTTACTGTCTTTTACACCTTCAATACCATCACAACAACCTTTATCTATTTCTACTTCTGCATTATTATTTTCAACATCACTACCACTTCCAACACAAACCACTATACTTATGCAAAACTCACGTAACTTTCATTTAAACATTGCTATATATAATATTAGAGGATTTAATACAATTACAAAAAAAGAAGCTTGGCAAAATTACTGCCTTTGTAATAATATCATCATTGCCTGTATCACTGAAACAAAAATTGCTAACACTACTAACCTCCACTTTTGTAATAATAATCAGTTTATATACTTTTGGACAAATTTTGTAAATTCTGCTAAAGATGCTGCCATTATGATTCGCAATTACCTTCAACCACATATACACAACTGTTAAACACATTATGAAAGAGCAATAGCCTTAGACCTTTTCTTTAAAAGTGAAGTTTAACTCTGCATTATAGCAGTTTACCTCTCTTTTATTGACATACTTCGACATAATAAAATACAAAAAACAGTTATTTTATGAATCCAACAAGTCTATCAACTAAATCTTCATCCAATTATTCTTGGTAACTTCAATACATATAATAATATTTGTAGCTCATCATCAAAATTTCAACTCACTAACTATCTTTATCAAGCCAACATATATGATCTTGGTGTACATGTTGATAACAAACACTTTACATAGTCAAACAATACTAGTCAAAGTCGCATTGACTATATATAGACAGATTCATTTAATATACAGTTCTTTCTTCTTACAATCATAATGATAGTAACAACTCTACACTAAATAACCACTCTATTATTCTTTCTTCATGGTCCTTTACTAATGCATTTAGTAAACCTCATACTATCAAACTGGTATTAGTTGCAGAATCTTTAATTACAATACTATGTCATCAGAAAAATAAACAGAATTTTTTGACTTCTTTCTCAAAAACTTAACTCACACAACACTTCACTTGATTGCAACACTAATAAAGCATAGAAACTACTTGGCATAAAATCGAATACTCAATTATTTATACTACTATACACTCAATTTCTAATAAAAAATCTTGTAAATACAGTTATAATCACAAATATTCACCTTATAGTACTACACTTTACCTATTACTTAAAAAACTCAGACACTTAATTAAAATTGTTAAATATATGAATAACAATTTAAATATTAACACAATTAATTCTAAGATTAAAAATATAAATACAAGATCTAATTGTGATCTTCAAATGTTATCCTCTAACCAACAGCCAGAACTCAAACAATGGATTCAGCATGCTTAAGATATTTGAAAACAGCTCTACCATGCATGCCATTTGAAAAACTTTTTGCTATTTTGACAACTAATTCAACAAGCTACTGAAAAAAGATATAAAACACTCTCTACACATTCCAAACAAGCTTTAATTAGCATTCTCAATTATTACAAATCTCCTATTCACTTCTCAAATATTAAACTTCCTAACCAACTTGTTACAGAGCCACATCTTATCAAGCAACACATACAATTTTATTTTCTCAACTAGACAGCCTATCGACCAATTGACTAAAACCTATTTGATAATTTTTGGTCTATACAATACCAATCACAATTACACATTGATACTCAATGGTATAGCTCTCTTACCACTCCTATCACAGAAGAAAAAGTGTCTCAAACTATAGCAAAACTTTCTAATAAGGAAGCCTGTAGCCCTACAGATATCAGTTATGAAATGCTTAAATTTGTAGTATTGTCTGCATTAAAGCTATAACTGCTCTATTTAATTACTGACTTAACTTAGGCCAAACTCCAAAACAATGAAAGCATAGCAGAATATATCATATTTCTAAGCATAATACATTTAATGAAGACCTTAATCTTACTTGTTCTATAAGCTTAATTAAATATACTCATAAAGTCTATACAAAGATTATTACAAACAAAATTAGCACAATATTCTTATAGCATCCAATTCTCTCATCATACAATTATGTTGCTCTACCGAACAACAGTACCTCAATACCTATACACATACTCAACAATCTTACTGAAGATGCATCATGTAACCAAAAATCAATATGGCTTTTGTCTCAAGACATGAGCAAAATCTATGATTTAGTTAATTTTAATTTTCTTAAACATTCTCTGCAGCATCTTGCTCTCCTATCTACTATTATTAACACTATCATTAATTTACTTACTGACTAACAAAATCAAGTTATTATAAATCTTGGCTTTACTTCTTCATATCCTGTACTTAACAGTATTGATCAGGAAGAAACTATTATTTCTCTTCTATAGAGAATATACTATGATTCACTTGTTTCATATATTCATAATAACTTTAATAAATATAATACTAAAGTTTCCTGACCAACTAATTTTAAAAACCAAACATTCAGCAAACTTAAATTTCACTGCTCTGATCTTGCCTATATGGATAACACTTTATGGATTGCCTCCTTATAGCAAGAACTCTCACAAATCTTATTAACAGCAGAATCTTTTTACAATATAGCCAACATTCAAATTAATTCTATTAAATCAATATTTAAAACCAACAACCTTTCAACTAATTATAGCCCTATTACTTACAACAGTCATTTACTCAATCTTCATTCTTTAAATGAACTATTTAAATTTTTAGAATGCTGGTTTACATTTAACAACAAATAAACAAAACAAGCTAAACTTATTACAGCTAAATCATTACATCTTATTAAAATTGCAAGCACAAAAACATTACTGACACACATGCATAATACATCATTAATGCAGTTATCATCCTTACAATTGAATACTATATTTACAACATTGTTTTTAGTCAGAATATATGTAATAAAATTCTTACCAACCATATTAGACCTGTCAAAAGCAAGGCCAAACTTAGTCATACAATTCCTATTAGCATATTACTTCATTCTCAATTATATAATATTTGAAATATATAGGATATTCAACTTCAATACTATATAACAAACTATATTAAAAGACTTAACTTTTCTGACATTCTTGGTATTAGTACTTGCATTTGGCTTCAACAACTTCAAAACAATCTTTGGTCACCTACTAGCATCTTGATACATGACAATTCTATTATTGATAAACCAAACAAACATACTACTAATTTTAAAATAATCTAACTTTTTAAACATCTTGGCATCACATTTACTGCCAACCTAACTTACAACATTCCATATACTATTCAACAAGGTTCTATCTCACTAGAATCTCTACTCTTCTTACATCCAAAATAATTTTTAAAAAACAACTTAAGCATTATGGTATTCTATATCTTGATCAACTTACTACATTTAACAATTTATGCTTATTAGACTGAAAACACATTTTTCCTTATATACACAAGATTTCAAAAGGCAAACAGTCATTTTGGTTTATTTATTTATAAGACCAAGTTACAAGCCATTCCTATAATTGCATACTTTATCAACATTTATATTTACCTGACACTAATTACTACAGTTATACAACTAGACACTTTTTATCATACAAAAAACCATGGCTTATTACTGTACTTAATAACCAAATTATTGCTAAAAAAGCTAGAAGGCAACCTTCAGAATCTGGATTTATTCTTATTATTCACTAGCAATGTAATATTGAACCACAATTTACTTGACTTTATCTTCTTCTACTTATTTAATTCTATATATACTCTGGCTGTTTTTTTAATTCTGGAATAATTACTGACAAATGTACAATTGCCATTCTTATCAATCTTTCAACTCAATTTTTAGGTTGAGTTAACACCTATAACAAAACTCTTAACTTTAATATTAATCATTTTGACCTTATATACTCTATTGCAATTTAGCATCCTACTCAAATTCCAGATCTTCCAAATATTACTATTTCTAATCAATCAGTTCTTGTAATTTTTGAACCTTGTTTACTTATATATAACCTTCAACAAATAGCCAACTATAATACTAATCTATCAGAACTTTATTTTTATACTGATGGCTCTGTTAATAATTTGGATACTTCACAATGCTCAATGGATATTAGATAGGTTCAAATTTCTTATAACTCCATATTACATACATTTCAAGCTCAAACAAAACTTTGGCCTTGTTTATTCAAAGCTAAACTTACTGCCATTCTATCTGCCCTCATTACTGCTCCTAGAAATAGTATTATAAACATATATACAGACTTTTAATCTGTAATTTCTAAATATCAAATCATTTTAAACTCTTCTACAACCTTATTATATACATATATACCATACTTTTCACTATAGAACTTACTAATTAACTTTGTTAATTTATATAAAATTCAAATTATTTTTCACAAAGTTACTGCACATCAAGATAACATATATAACAATCTTACT
>CAJVQA010000808.1:0-29802 GCA_910591915.1 Cetraspora pellucida
CCATTTGACCAATTTGACCAGACCAGTTTGACCAACAAATTTTTGGTCGACCAGTAATTTGACCAACCCTGATTATAATGTAGATTATATATAAGGTCCCGATTTCAGTTCTCGTGAGGTTTTCATGGGTCCTAAACATTTTCACTTAGAGTACCCGATCCCGTTTACTTAGTATGTTTTTGAGAAATAGCACTTACGGTGTTCAGCACCATAGGTGCATTTTAGTAAACTTGATATAGTTTAGTGAAGTAATTTAGTAACAAGCCTAGCAACACGAAGTAATGAAGTATGTAAATTTCGAGATTAGAATGTGATGTCACGTTGATTATTATTAAGGTCATTAGAGTCGAATAGTTAATGTGTTTTTTGTACTTCTGTATCTTTATTTTTTGATTCTTTTTTTATTTATTTTTTTTAATCCATGTATGTATTTAATAAAGCTCTTGATTTACAGGATCTTGTTTGTGCTAGGCTTATGGTCTTAGATTCTTAATGTCCAATTTAGTCTTATATAAAATATTTTGTTACAATTTAGCTTCATATAAAAAATCTTACGATTTTTGATTATCGATTAACCAACCATATTTTGCAAATGTCACGAAATGATCTGCAAAATCAGCCAATCATAATAAAAGCCCGCTATGCTAGTAAAACAAAAATTTAGTTTTTAGAATTATCAACCATCTAAACTATGAAATGACTTACATTAGTAATAAAAAACATACGTACTGAAATAAAAATTAAATCAAAAAAAAGCAACATTTGAATGAAGCTTCTTGAATTACAATTATTTTTAGTGAATATATACAAAATCTTATATTAGCTTCTCAAAAAATATTCAACATAATGTACATTTTGTGAAACTCTAAATTAAATTCTTTATTTAGATATCTTTGAAACTGTAACGTTAACAATTAGGTAAAGATCAAATCTCGCAAATCCGCCAAATTGCAAAAAATTTATCGATATCATTATACAAAGGAAATATTTTGGGTCAGAATCCACCTAGAAACTGTTACGGCCTATAACGATAAGCTTTAAATAGCTACGGATATAACAGATAGGCTTTAAATACCTGGTTACGGAATAAACCGTACGTAACAGTTTCTGCATCTCTAAGCCCAACACGTGCATAAAAAAAAAGGAAAGTCGGAAAATACGATAAAGCAACTGCCTTGGGAACTGATTAAAAAGAGACGAGATGAAACTTTACACATTATTGGCGATTATTTATTCATCTAGCCTCAAACCCTAACGCCTAAATTTCTAAATTATTTCAATGAGTTTCTTTTGTTGGTAGGAGCATAGTATTATAAGTAAAATACTTTATCGGGTAATTTTATGACAACGATATCGACAAATATAATTTTAGGAATTTACGTACAATTTTTTTTATCAACAAAAAAAAATAAGCAATAAATAAATAAATGATAAAAACACGGTTGTTTATTATAATTGTCACAAAGTGTATCTACGTAAGATATAAATTTGAGACTAAAAATAAGAAAAGAGAAAACAAAAACCTAATACCAACAATAATACTGCTGCAATTTTGTAAATTTCTAACATTCGATATTCAAAATAAAAATTTCAAGCTAATTAGGAAGAAAAGCGTGTGATGTAATAATACACCCATTCTCAGTTTGTGCATTTTTACAATTTTTGCATTGTTGTTTGCAACCTTCTGTATTCGAATCTTTCCCACATTCTTTACAAATCATACTACAAGGACTTTCATCGACATTATGTTTACAGAGATTATATATACTTTGACATCCTTCACTTGTGTCAGATTGATTGCAACATCCATATTTTTTCTGGCATCCACTATTATTGGGACCATTATCACAGCAACTATACTTCTGGCAACAACCTTCGTTATCGTTTTTGCAGCAAGGATAAACTTTCTTACACCCTTCTGAATTTAATTTGTTTTGACAACAATCCCAGAATCCAGAAATCTTCCAACTAACACCTCCAAAAGTTAAAAGACGAACTGCCCAAGCACCAAAACTACGATCCAATTTATCATCATGAAGTTTACCGGGATGAACACTAGTACATGAATCCGGGTGATAAGCTTTTAACGAACCAGAATGATAATCTTGAAGATTATCTGAGTGTTCATGTATGATTTCCCCGCGGTGAGTATTTTCTGTTTCTCCATGAGAAAACTCAGCTTCCGTATGGCATTCTGGCACTGCCAGCCTTGGATCAGTATATTCGGGACATTTTGAGCATCGGGCTTTTATAAAATTTAATTTTATAGGATGGCTAGGGTGTTCTTCCATTAGTGATTTATACCCTACAAGAATTCTTTCTGGTTCGGATTCTTTAAAAATATGACGTTCGTTTAACTCATCGCTTGATAAGTCTGTCTCACTGATATCACTGTCTGTTGGTAAGCTTTCAAATAATTGAATTGCAAAATCACCAGTTTTTGCAAGCAGGTCATGTTCGCCATTTAATGGTTCTTTATGTTTTTCTTCATACTTTTCTATAGCCACTTTTTTGGCTGCTTCACGAGGGCCATTTTCAATTTTGTCTCCTTTTGTGACAATAATCGTATTGTCCCACACGTTTCCGGTGAAGTTATCTGCTAATGACTCTATAAATTTTGCTTCACGTTCCCACGAAACTGTTGCTCCGTTGTTAGGATCGGTAAACCATAAGATTGTTGTTATATTAGGAATATCTTTATCAAATATTGTACGAAGAATTAAACGTTTAGTTTCATCATCTTTATCGGAATCATCGAATCCAGGGGTATCAATATAAAAGCTCCCATTTCCAATATCATGAACCGTAACTTCATTTACTTTTGAATCAGCTGAAGGTCCAATTATAATATTTTGTGCACCAAAAGCTTTTCCCGTAAAACTTTTTCCAGTTCCTGTCTTTCCGATTGCAAGGATGCATTGCTGCAAGTATATACGCGTAGAATAAGTTAGATATTAAATAAAAAATAGAAACCATTTATCACTTATCAATTTCATATATTTACATTTGTAATAGACATTATTAGTAACGATAAAAAGCAAGCGATAGCAAATTGAGCGTTGTTCAGAACTAAGGCGGTCTATATATATTTGAACCAATGCCAATTATTTGGATTTTTTTTTTTTTTCTTCTTTGATTAGATTTCACGAGTCTATACATGCTAGTCCCGTCACTTCTAGCCGTTAGATATCTAATATAGAAATAATGTCTTAAAAAATGCGCATGCATGATACTCTTAGAAATTATTTCCAAATGAGCACATATTTAACGGCAAATTGAATGGGGCCATTGTTACATTTGATTCTGTTCTAATATAACGAAGTCAGGGAATAGGGTGAACTGAAATCTGCGATTTGCGTATTTGTTCATATATCTCTGGTTTTTTTTTTGTATGTGCACATACGTTTATTATTATGTTAATTGCCCGGAACATAGTGAGGACTCTACTCTTTGAACAAAGTTGAATGCATGTTCATAATGAAATTCATGATTTACGGTCAGTGTAATAAAAAGATGCTACACATGCGGGATTATACTAATGTTATTCTAAATAAAGTTTTACTGCCAAACCTAGTATCTCTATTGAGCTAAAACTATCCTGATTGCCTATTATACTAGGAATCAAAGTCTGATGGGGATCCGAAACGCGGGAACATCAATTCGAGAATTTTATTGGCTGATATTGCATAGGCGTGCATTCGATTTGTTTCATATTTATCGGGTCCTCGCTTCGTTTCGGGCAATAATCGATTTCATCTAATAAGCGTCTTTGTACGTAGCATGATTTAAAATGTTAAATTTTATAACAATTGTGATAGGTTTTGTAGGTCATCATAAAAACTTTTTTCTTCAGAATGATTATGATCATTATAAATTCAACAAATACAAGAAAAGTGATTTACTTGTAGTGCCTACTCTTATTCTGAACTTCAACTAGCCTGACCTTCTTTAATTAAACTATTTTGGACTTAATAGTGTACTACTGAAGCCGCCATCGAGAATGACAAATTTAGCTTATCTCCAATATCTTTTATTCGATATAAGTTGATTGAGGTTTTAGGTTTCCTGCACTGCACTTACGTACGCTGCAACAAGTCTAAACATTTACTTTATATATATACTAACTTATTCAACATAAGCTATAATTGTCATTCTCAAAAACTTTTGTAGTATACACACGAAGAATTACTGCGTATTAAATAAGCATGTACGTACACTTGTTCTTAGCAAGGATAGTAAATGATTTAAAATGATCTAAATGACCTAAATGACTAGTGACTAGTCATTAATCATGGGTCATTTCGAGGCCAAAATGTCATTTAATTGATAATCTAATGTCAATTAAAATTGGTTACCAAATAAAAGTAATTATCGCGGCTGATGCCGAGATTGGCTGATGTAGAGATTTGAGATCTCTGAAATTTACATATAACTTTTATTAAAAATCCTAACCATGAACCCTAACCTAACCCTAAAAAAAAATTTAAACAAACGCGCCCCAAAATTTTTTAAAATTTCATATGTATCAAGATAATGTCATCAGCCGCGACATTAATTTTTAAATAATGATGGTAGCTATATATAAAGGTCAAAATTTTTACCAAGTTAATTAATACTTGTGATTTAAGTGAATTTGTTCGTGCATATATTCTGGAATTTTCATGTAAATTGAATACGTACCTATTTATTAATTCAATTACATAACAATCCCAGCGTCGCCTAGAAAAATTGGCGTCCAGATTATTTTGCCGGCTTACAGTACATGTGATTTTCGGGAACTGATTGCCGGCAAATTATGAATTTTTTATTTACCATAAATTTTGGAACAGCTGGCGATTCGATAAGTTTTTTGATAAACTTTGATTTGAGGCGTGATTAGCATATATACAGTATATATAACGATATTTCATAGTGATAGTATTCTGAACGATATTACATTCAAAATTAAGTCGCCTGAATTCATGTCCATCATGTTAGCAAAGTTTGCCTTTGCCAACCAATAGATCTTAACAAAAGACATAATAAAAGGTTTCAAGTATAAGCTTTCACAATAAATACATTACACAAGTAGGTGCTAATAAAAAAACTATTCGATATGAACAAGAATTTATTGACTGGATTAAAAAAATATATAACACAAGCTATAATTACAAACAACCCAAGATTTATTGATATTTGTCGAAACTACGTTGTAGAGATGGTAAAAAAAACCCCAGCTTTTAAACATTTAAAACAGATGATAATTAATGCCCGAATAGTTAAATTTAGATTTAAATATATTTAAGATCATAATCATCATCTGTATTTAATTATATAATAAAAAAACTTTTGCATCTCACTACATTGAGGTTTATAACTCTGTAATTCATGCAAAGCTTTTCATTCATTAAAGTTTAAAATATTTTATATATCTAAATTTAATAAACATGATCTTTCTGAAATTGCTGGAAGCTTTTCTACACATTCATATCTTCGAAAATGTTTAAGAATTCAACTTGCTAAGGCCTTCCAAATATTGTTCGACAATTTTCCGACAGATATGCTTTGAAAATATTATTAGCAAAGATAAAAATAGTAATATGCATTATATAGCTATTAAATACGTATATTGATCTTGTCGAAATCAATTATAAATGTAATCTGTAATTTAGCAAAGTTATGCACGTTATTACGTATATCGATCATTACTGAATGAGTATAATAAATTGTCTATACTTTATGATGCATAGATTGTAATAAACAAACGTATAAACACAATGCAGTCCTAAACATGACAAACCAAACTAGAAAACTCGAGCTACATGTAATAAAGGATATTTTACGGCATCAGCGAAATGAATTACAGACTCATTTTAATCTTTTTGAAATATTATGTGATGCGGGTGTTGATACATTGCCGTGTAATGATCCATTAGTTAATAGTTTAGTCGACCTTGGGTCTCCCCGGTTCTCGCTGAAAGAAGAAGAGTAGAATGTTCTTGTGGTATGCATTTTTCATTATGCGATAATTTTACACAGGCACTACCACCGTTTTAAACCTTTTAATATTCCGTGAATAGGGCGAAATGAGTTCTATAAAGGGGTTAAGCAAAGGTGCTTTGGTAAGGCAAATATGTGCTAATTTCAAAAGAGGAACGGAATTAAGCAACATTATAGGTTTATGATATTGCCATCTGACAAAGTGACCCACGTGCATTGGGTTGAACAAGAATACGAAAGAGAGCGAGTAGCAAGAAATATAACAGATGATCTTTTGCTAAAGATAAATCGAATATTTTTTCGTCGAGTTTCTGATGAGTCGGAGAATTCCCTTGTTGAAGCAATTGCCCATTTAATCGAGGCTTCTTTGTGCCAGTTGCCACTTGAATACGATGTTGATGTAAGTAGAGGTGAAAAACAAAACATTGCTAGCAAGAACCAGAAGGTGTTAGAAGAAAGTGGCTCACGAGGAGATAAGCTTGATCTGATGATAAGAGCATTTTTAAAACGGAACAGTATGAGGTTGCATATGTTGAAAATGGGAAATGGGATGATCAAAAAATTTCTGATGATCATAACAAGCTTGCGAAACTTGGCTCGTATGGATATAAAAAAATTGTGAAAGGAAGGTTAAAAGAGGTTTATATCGCATTCGGGATTAATATTGCAGGTAATAATATACTTGTTTCATGATTTGTTGTTAGAATTAGTGATTGAACCCGGGTGGGTCAGATATCCGGGTTATGATTATGTCCACCCGGGATAGGCTTGGACGGGTTGACCCGCGGGTCCACCCTAGAGTGTCCAGGATCATGATTCGACATAAGATTCGCATAATTCACCTTACAGCACATAAAATATCCAATTTTAATTCGCATAGTCTGGCATTTTCACCTTCTATTGGTCAATTGGCGTTACACGGAATCTTGTCATAAAGTCGTCAGCCTACATTATACTCTAACGCTGGCCAATTTCGGACCAAACTAGATGTACTCAACAGCCCCGAATTTAGAGTTATTGACTATACCGTTCTAACTTTTTATAGCATTGATAACGATTATATGCCAACTACATTCATGCTTATAATAAACCATTTTTAATAAAAACTTCGAACCTTTAGGTTAGGGGCAGGATCTATCAAAGAAGTTCTTGTATATGACATAGTATTCAAAGATTTAATAAAATTTTTTCTGACCCGGGTTTGACGGGTAATCTTTGTATCCAGGTAGACCTGCCTGTTTACCTGGGTAACCCGCGGGTTACCTGTTGGGTAATTATATTTGTCATGCCTGCATTCTTTAATGTCATATTACCAATAACTAGTTTTTTTTTTTCTTTTTTTTCAACTTTTCTTTTATATACTGTTAGTTTTACATTATTTCCTTTATACATTCTTATAAAAATTGGTTTATTATTGTATACAAAAAATTTTTAGTTTTTATAAGAGTCTGAATAAGATTTTGCATCATTTTTATAAATTTTGTCTAAATTAAACTCTTAATTATTTTTGTATTTATTTTTTCTTTTATCATCTTTGGTTGTTTCCTAATGATTTTTTTAAGTTTTTTTTTTGTTTACTCTTTCTCAAATTTCTTTTGTAAATGTGATTTATATAAAATTAATTGAAATATTCTCTGTCTTTTGTTAACCTCTTCTATAATTATTACATATTGTTAAGTATTCTTGGGGGGTTTTTTTCTTCATTGTATAAAATACAATATAAATTTTTTTTGATATTAAGGTAACCTCTTTGGTCTTTTGACTTTATTATTATTTATTTGAGTAATATGTTTATATAGAACTATTATAGAAAGAGTATACAACTGTTTACATATATAATTTTTTTATATTACTTATTTAAAAAGTTCACCTAAAGGTTCATATTAATGGTTATACCTAACATCTCTGCTTGAGTATTTTATTTTAAACCTTTTGATTTTGCATCTTTATATTAACTTTACTAAGTTATAGAAGTATCTGTTCTTATATCTTTATTTTAATCTTAGAACTAATTTATCTTTAATTTAAACCTTTTAGAGTCTTTTATATTAGTTTTTTGTAATTAAATTCAGACATTGTTGCAATCAAATTTGGACATTGTAGCAATCAAATTTGAACATTTTAGCAATCAAATTTGGACATTATAGCAATCAAATTTAGACATTATAGCAATCAAATTCAGATATCAGTAAAATCAAATTTGATTGTTATGATGTTCAAATTTGATTTTACTAATGTTTGAGTTTGATTGCTACAATGTCTAAATTTGATTACTACAATGTTCAAATTTGATTGCTACAATGTTCAAATTTGATTGTTACAATGTCTGAATTTGATTGCAACAATGTCTAAATTTGATTGCAACAATGTCTGAATTTGGTATACAAAACTGATATTCTTATTTATAGCAGACCTAGTATTGTTATAATCAAAACTAATATCTGTAGTCAGACTAATTATTAAACTGTTATATTTTTGTAAAGTTTATATAAACTTAGTATATTTTTTTTAATCTTATTAATATTTTGTTTATTTTTATAAATTCTCATATATTACTAATTCAATAAGTTCTGCAAAGAGTATAACAATTTAGTAAAGTAAATAAGTTGTTAACTCTTCAAGTGGTAGGTTAGATGTTCAAATTCTATTAATAATAAAAATTTGGATAATTATCTATATAATATTTGTATTATAGTAACTGTTTTTAATGATTGAATTAAAATATTTATAATAGCAGTTATATTAGCATAACTGATAGGTTATAAAACATTTATATAACAGGTTATATGAAGGAATATAAATTAACATCAGGTAATACAAATATTAGATAAGTTTTTATGACTATGTAAATTTGTTGAAATTAAGAAACAAAAAGTTCATTTGAGAAAAACCTGAATAGAGAGATAATACAAATCTTTAATAGTACTACTATAAAGACTAGATCTGGAAAACAAATACCAATATAGAGAAATTAAGCAGACAAAAACTTTAAATAAAAGGTATCATCAACTAGGTTACTAAAAGTTTTAAATTGAAGAAAAAAATTTTAAGAGATGAAACTTCAAAATACCAAAAACAGGTCATAGTCCTTTTAGATTATCTGAATTAAAAGTCTGATACCAAAAGCAAAAGTATATTATAAGTACTAAAGATATGCTAAGAAGTGATACTGGGGTCTAAATGAATTTTGCAAAGATAAGTCCTGTTGATAAGAACTAAAAATAGGTAGTTAGTTAGCAAAAGGATCTTCTGAAGCTTTACAGTTAGATGATATATTCTGAAATATGTAATAGCTTAACAGATATACAAACAGAGAGGTTAGTATTAGGTTAGATAGCATTTAGATATATAAAACTTGTACACTATCTGTTAGATATAGTATAAAGATCAAAGTATTTAATTAGATAATTTTTTAGTAAATTACAGATATAGCAACTAGTGTAGAATTTGCAAGCAAACTACTTAAATAGATAGCCAAAAGCTATATATGTGATTAGTTGTATACTTATCTTGTACAAGTTATATAACTATAATTAAAAATCACAATAAAAACAGTAGCTGCTAATAACCAATAATCTTAATAAAAACAAAAAAAAAAATTAAGTTTCGCAAATATGATTTTATATTCAAATCAATTAGTATTAGATTAATAGATTTTTTTTATCTAAAAATTCTTGTTTGTACAGTTAATTTGTTTTAAATTTTTTTCTTTAGATCAAGATTTTTATAAATAATATTGTTAATGATTATACTATCTTTCTATTCAGGTTTTTTTTAAATATTAAAGTAATTTAAGATTTTATTAATAGTATATTTTCAAATAGTTGTATTATAGCTACAAAAGATAATTATAAAAAGATTATACAATTAGTTACTTATACAATTTTAGTTATTGTCTAATTTAAGTAGTCTGTCTAAAGATTCTACACTAGTTATCATATCTAAAACCTGCTTGTAAGTTTTCTATTTAATATTTTAGTTTCTATATTCACTTATTTATCTATATTTATTAATAATTCTGATTAATACTAATGAAAGTATATCATAGTTACTAAGTTTTTAAAACAGTTTACTCATATAAAAAATTTTTGACCTTGTACTAAACCTTTTAGAATCTTTTATATCTTATTCTTATAACTGATCTGATTATGTTATAATCAAAACTAATATTTGTAGTTAGTGTTTATCATTAAACTGCTATGCACTTGTAGAGTTTATTCCAATCTTAATACTTACTTTACAATATATTTCTATTATTTTGATATTCAATTCAAGTTTTATCAAGCTCTTAGTTCAGATAGCCTAGAAAGATAAATACATTTATACATCTAATTTACATATTCTTTGATATATAGCTTTTTTTTCTATTATCTTTTCAAGATTTTGATAGTTTGACTGATTACAATAATCTTTTTTTTAAAGATCAGCATGTTATCTGACTTTATAAGTTTTAACTTTATTTTTTAAATTTATTCTTTACAATAGCATTACCAAAGTTTGGATTATTTTTTTATTTAGATTTTTCAAATAAACTTCTGTTTTTTTAGTTCTTATAATTTATATAACTACAAGAGCTTCATACTATCTAGTATTAGTTTGTATTTCTTTATATAAAATATAATTATTGTATAAATATTATATAACCTTCTAGTTATACTAGTATAATATAAGTAACAGGTATCTAATCCTAACCAATAGCAAAAGACAGTTAACTATAACATAGAAAAAATTTTAAATTTTTGTTAACACTGAAATTTGAAATTTAGACCTACTATTTAAAAGTTAACAACATGACTATTTTACTATATTATTATGTCTTTTCTCTATTTAGAATTTTCAAACAGAACTTTTTATAAAGTATATATTTTTTAAATTTATTTATATAATCTTATACACTCTTAAAATTAGTTTTAGTACAATTAGAATTACAAAATTATAACTTCAGATACACTATTCAAGTTGTTAAAATAGATCTTTTTTTTAAAATTCTATTGTTAATAAAATTTGAACTCTAAATCTACTGTTTGAAAAATGATTATACTAGAATTATTAATATAATTGATATATATATTTAGTTTTATTTATTTATTTTTTATTAAAACTAATATTTCTAATAACTTTATTCTTTTTAAAAATTTACTTTTTTATTTTTTATTTTTTTTATCTATTATTAATATTCTTTCTAACCTTTTTATTAACTATCACAACTAAGTTATTACTAATTTTGATCTTATTTAATTCTATTCTATTTACAATAATATTAACCAAGATGAAACTATTACTTTTTTATTATATATATTTATTATAATCTACTTATCCTTTATATATACTTAAACTTATCTAATTACAACTTATAATCTTTTTGAACTATTAATTTTAAACTTTAAATATTTAATTCATTATAAAAATAATACTTTGTTTTAATATATATAAATAATATTTTTTGAATTGTTTTATTATAATCTAAGCTCTTATACATATTATTTATAATTAAATTTTTCTATACTATGATCAATATTTAAATCAATCTTTCAAAATTTATTTATTTTTTTTTTTATTTTTTTATTTTATTTTTTAAAGAAAGGTTTATCTTCTATCTCTTTTATTAATTAGTTAATTATATATATATGTATAATATATGATAAAAAAACTATACTAGAGAATATAGAGGTAAAAGCTGCTTTATCTTTGACCTATTCTTTGCTAAAATGGTCAATAAATCTCTAGTTTTTGATAAGCTGATGAAAAGAAGATTGTTTATGCATAACATAGAGTTGTATCTTTTTATTTAATATAGAACATAAGACTGATATAGTTTTAATTAGTGTTAGTAGTTGTACTGAAGATGTAATTGAAATAGCAGATTCATGTTGTATTGCTTTAAAAGTAAACCAAATTTTTTTGTATATTGCTGAAATGATGTTATGATAAATAAAGAGTGCATATTTATGTTTGTGTTTGTTGTTTTCAAATAGTGCTAAAGTATTATTTATTATTATTTCTAGTAGTATTTGTTTGTTAATGTAGTTATAAGTAAAAGTTCAAATAAATTTACTTGTATTATTGCAGTGTAATTCTAACTTGTTTGCAGTTTCAATCAATGTATATTTTATTAGTGTTTTAAGATCTGAATTGTTTCTAAGACATATTAAAAGATGTATAATAGTTTTTAATATATTATAACATCTTATACAAAAATGGTTTAGATGTTTTGTAGCATTTCTCTAATAATAAAAATGATGAATAGATAGTTTTTTAGATATTAGTTTAATTTTGAAGTTTTTAATTGCTAAGAAGGTTGAATTAATTATTAAAGCTAAAGGTTTTTCTTTATATAATATGTATTATAGAGTTAATAACTAATTAATATTATTCTGAGAAGTATGTTATAGTAAAATTCATTGTTAGTTGAACTATATCAAATGGTTTATAATTTGATGTATTTGTTTTAGTATAGTTTTTATCAGATAAGTACAAGAATTTCTCAAAAGTTTTAGAACAAACTGATTATATAGAACCTTTTAAGATACAGAGTCTAATAGAAAAATAGTACTTGGGGTTTCTTAAATTTAAAGATCTTTGTCAAAGATTATTATAAGTATATGATTATATGCTAAGGCTTTAAAGTTAGAAGAAAGATGTGTTGTTGTTTGTTTAGTATTGAATAATTATGTAATTGGATTAAATTTGTAAAGTTAACAAGATTGACCAAAAAAGAGTTATTAGTATATATATTTATCAAAGTGCAGAAACTTAACAAGGTAAGTATAAAATTTAATGTAGTTATTAGTATATTTAGATGAGATGATCAAAAGTTGTTAAAATATTCAAAAGTTAAATAAAAGTGTTAGAAGTAACACTTTGCTACTATTCGAAAGGTATTTTTAATATTTTGTTATTTATATTCTATATAGATTGTTGTAGTTTTTGTATTAAAGTTGGCCTTTATAAGGTTATTTCAGAGTATATTAATGGGTTTATAAAGAGCATAGGGAATGAGCCAAGGTTGGGTGCACTGTTTGGTTATAAGTTCTTGACATTATTAGTAAAATTAGTGTTAAGGCTTTTTTAAAGACTTCTAAATTGATATGAATTCTTTTTTTGCAGTCTACTTGGAAGTTATAAATAGGTTTTGTTGCATTAAAGTAGCAATATTTGATATAATAAGATATATTGTTCAATTTGCATCCTTTACAGGCTACTAGTATATTGTTAAGTAATAGTATATAGTATCAAGTTTTAAGATTCTTATTAAATAGATTATAAATTCTTCTAAAAGTTAAGTTGTTTGTAATTATTTAGCTTTTTTTAGTAAGAGTCCAATTTGCCAAGATATATAGATTGCATTGTAGATATGTTAAGAATGGATTTGTAAATGTAGCTATTAAGTCTTGTATCATATGAAACCAATATAGGCACTGGCCTCTTAGTATTTTTTTGATGTTGTGATGAAATTAGTTTCATGTTGATAGTTTTATGTTAGTAGCATTTAGGAATTGCTTAATGCAATAAATGTTATGTCTGTTTAGTTTTTTTTTAAAGATAAAAGACTCTAAGATGTTGCATTAATATTTGATTCATAGAAATTTTTTTGAGTAAAGCCAATTATTAATATCTCTTGAAGTTTGTATGTTCAATACATATAACACTAGTACTATTTGACTAGTTTGTATATTTGTTTGGGTTATTTGAAAAATTAAAAGTTGTACTAAAATAGAGGTATTAGTGAATGCAGCATCTTGTAGTTGTTGTAAATGTAGTTTCAAAAAGAAAAAGCCAAAATCTGAATGGTTTAGATTTTTTTGAAGTGTTGTAACTAGTGCTAAAAGTTGTACTTAAGCTAGATTTGTTAATGCATAAATGTTTGGATTATATAGAAAGAAGTTAAAAATTTTTTGAGTTAGTTTTGCCTTATGTTTAACTAATTGAGTACACATTTTGTTAAGAGTGTTTGCTTGAGCTGAGATAAGAAATGGAGAGTAGAGTTAATAAAAAAAGTTGTAAAATAATAACACTATTTATAATATAAATTGTTTGTTTTTCTGTTATATTAACAAATTGTAACTTTTTTAGGTTAATTATTACTTTAGCCATTATTTCTTTTTGTACAAATATTGGTCTTTTGTTAGTTGAAAACTATGCTTCTAAATATTTGAATAGTTTTCATTGTTAATTGCTATTAGTTGTTCTTCATCAAAGAGTATAGAGTTATCTGGATTTGTTGAGTTTATAACTAGTACCAATTTTGAAGTATTGATCTTTATATTAGCAAATTTGTAAAAAAAAGAGGCAGTATTTAGGATGTTTGTAAGAAAAGTTTTGTTAGATACAATCCAAAGTGAGTCATCTATGTAAGCCATTACTGAAGCATGTATTTTTTTTGTATGTATACTAGAAATTTCATTAGAAAATTCTAAGTGTTTTTTGTATATTCTTGAGATTAATGAATTATAATATATTTTCCAAAAAAGAAGTAAAAAAATTACTTCTTAGTCAATACTATCTTTAACCGAATATAGTGTAGTTAGGCCTAGACTTATAATTACTTTGTTAGTTCAGTGTGAAAGCAAGTATAATATCAAGTTTATAGCTTTGTCTAGTATATAAATTCTTTTGAGTGCTTTGCATAAGATGAGTATGTAAATTGAGTCAAAGGCTTTTGATATATTTTGTGAGAGAATTCAGATTTCTTTCTTATTTGTAATCACATTTTTCAAAATTTAAGTAAGTTAAAAAATTAGTTGTAATATGGATTAATGAGAAAAAGCTGCAAAATTGTATAGAAAAAGTACTTAATTTTGAATTAGGATGTTTGTTAGTCTAATTGTTAAAATTTTTGTAAAGATTTTTCTAGTATAGTCAATTAATGTTATTGGTCATATGGAGTTAAGTTCATAGTTATAATATTGTTTTTTTGAAATTGACCAAATGTTGGCTTGTAGCCACTAGTTTGGAATGCATTCTTGTATCAGGCATTTGTTGAATATTTTTAGTAGTAATAGGAGGGCTAATGATAATAGATGTTAAAAAACCTTATTTGCAATTTCTAGTAGTCCTGTTGCTTTTATTTTAGAGATTTTTTTTATAGTTTGTTCAAGCTCAAATAGAAAGATCAGAGACAAAAGATTGTCATAAATGTTGCTTTTAATGTTGTTAAGTAAATTATATATTAATTTATATTCTTTTCAAATAGCATTATTAGGTGAAATTTTTTTAGTCCAGTTTCTATAATGTAGAGATGTGGCTTCTTTGATTTCATTCTTGTTAGTACTTATCTTGTTTAGAAATATAATTTTTTCAAAGTTTACTGGTTCTGCTTTTCTTTTAAGAATACTATTTAGCATATAACTAGTATTATCTTTGAAGTCTGAATATCTTCAGTTTATGTAAAATTTGATTTTTTTACTTTGTTCTTGTTTTTTTTCAAAGTTTTATACTTGTTATATTGTATGTTTATATTGCTTTATTTGTGTTATAAGATTAGGTAAAGGAAGATTTAATTGTGCATATGTAATTAATTGAATGTCTATTTTTGCAAGAGTAGCTGCTTTTGATAAGTAAAAGTTTATTTTAGTTAAATCATTTAAAGAGTTATATGAGAGATAATGTAAATATTTGTTAATATTTTTAAGAGCAGAATGCAATTTAGTTGCTTTTAGCAAAAGTGCAAAAAAGGATTTAAAAGTAGTAAAAATATATAAAATATGTTTATTCATTTTTTCTTTAATTTTCACTGTCTAGAAGTTCTATATTTTGTTTATATTATTTTTGTTCATATTTGATATTGAAATATTTTGTGAGTTAAGACAGATATTTAGTAAATCTTCAAAGTTTTTTCAGTTTCTAATATCATTTTCTCAAACAGGTATATTTTTCTTTTTTTCTTTTTGTTTTTAGAGTTTTTTTAAGGTGAAAAGTTTGTGTACCAGATTGTATTTAGAATGCAATAATCACTGTCTAAAATGTAAGTAATATTAGTTAGAGATGAAGATTTGAATGCTAGTAATATATCTAATGAGATCCAAAAATTATCAATTTGGCTAGCAGAAGTTGAGCCATATCATGTTGGTGTTTGGATGTTATAAAAGGCT
This sequence comes from Cetraspora pellucida, assembly GCA_910591915.1. Lineage (NCBI taxonomy): Eukaryota > Fungi > Glomeromycota > Glomeromycetes > Diversisporales > Gigasporaceae > Cetraspora > Cetraspora pellucida. The sequence continues at coordinate 16,071 of CAJVQA010000808.1, forward strand.
AGTAAACTTGTTAGATTGGTAGCATTTAGATTTGTAAATATCAGAAAGTGTTTGTCTTTAAGTTAATTAGCATTAAAGTTTTCTAATATGATTAAATATTAGTTTCTAGTTCTAGCTTCTGTAATTTAGTTAAGTAATTGAGATTGGATATTTTTTAGAAGAGATAAATGATTTGAAGGAAGATAAGTTGAAATGATATGAGATTTGTTGTCATTAGAAAAAAAGAAATTAAGACATATAGCTGTTTCTTAAAAAATATTGATTTTGTAAATATATAGTTGTAATTGATTACAAACCATTAAGACAGTTTTCAAATTAGTTTCTTGTTGGTTTGGTTTGTATGATACAAAGTTTGAAATATAGATTTTATATAAAGGATTAGTTAGTGACTTTATTATCAAATCTTTTAGCTTGGTTTTAGTAAGAAAAATTATATATAAGTTTGATTTAGCATAGTGTTCAATCTAGGTTTGCATTTTTAGTATATCATTAATGCCTCTGATGTTGTAAGTACTAATGTTGATTTTTTCATTTATATTAAATTCATAGAGTTTTGATTTGTTCTTATTTTTTACAGATTGTAAAATGTTTGTATTAAGATATATGCTTATAAGTCTTCTGTCATAGATCTTTCTCTATTGCAGATGTTTGTGTCTTTGATGTTGTGTTAATTGTCTTTTTGTTTTTAAAGATAGTTTAGGTAAGCCTATAAGGTCGAATATATATTCTGGTACTATGTAATAAGAAAAGTCTTGTCAAAGAGTTTCCAAAACCAAGAAGATATTGTAATGCTTTTTAATAGACATATTTATATTGTCAATTTTTTTTCAGCTAATACAAGTTGCAGTTTTTCGATTATAGAAGGTAGTTTATCTAGAGTATTACTAGATTCTAATTGTTTTTTTGAATATTTATTCAAGATTAGAGTATTGTATAAAAATAGTAGTGTTCATAAAGTGCTTTGACTGCAATGCTTAGCTCTTTGGAAGTTAAGATCAGTAAAGTTAAGTTTACTGCTATAACTAGTTTGGCATCTTCTGATAGATTTGAAAGTTTTGTATAATTGAAATTATATTATGTTTTTAGTAATAATGTTGGAATGCTGTATGTGAGTAAGATCTTTTTAATAAATAGATTAACTTCTTCTGCAGTTTGTAGAGAAAAAGTAAAGTCTAATATTCTTAAGTCTGCAAGATTTTGAGACAGTTATCTATATGAGGTAATGTAGTTATTTAGTATTCTTATAAATAAATAAACTATTCACAAGAGTTTAATATATTCTTTGAAGTCTTCTTGGTTCTTAGATAAGAAAAAAAATTTTCTTTTAGTCTGGAGATTAAGTCTTATAAAGTGAAAATTAGTGGGCTCTTTGGTGCTGACAACTAAAAGTAGCTATAAAGAATTTATTGAAAAATATAAAACTTCTACAGAGTTTTTCTGTATCAAGCCAGATTTTGCAAATCTGCTTTGCTTATAATAAGAAATATGTTGTATACTTCATCATTTAGAAGTTTGTATGAGTCTAATAGAGGTTTACAATTATTTGAAATATATGTTTTAGATATTTTATCAAATGAAAATATTAAGTATAAAGTCTTGGCTATAGGTGCAATGATTTGATAATTTAAGATAAGTAGACTAAAAAAGATAGCTTTGATTAAATAACTGGAAATTAAGATAGATTTCAAAGATAATAGTATTAGTGTCTTATTGATAAGACTTGAAACTATTTTTCTGGTTGTTTCAAAATTTAGTTGCTATAAGATTTTGCAAATTCTGTTAAGTAGAAGATATATCTTGTAATCTCCTATGCATCCATTAAGTTGAAGTCTAGATTAGTTAAATAATCTGTTGCTAGTTTAATTTGTAGTAGTTCAAAAATTTGGTCCTGATTTTTTTGTTTGTTGCTAGTACATTGTGTTGTTTTTTATATATATCTAGAGCCTCTATAAATAAATTATTAAATTCTGTTTAATGCTATAGTCTGATTACAATAATTTATATAAAGCTTCTAAAAAATGCTGTATCTCTATAAAACAATTTTGCTGCAATTGGTTTTGAAATATAATTTGTAGTTGGTTTTGTAAGAAGTTTGTATTTAATTAGTTCTTTAATATTATTATAAGAGGTTAGTACATTTTTGATTTTTGATTGAGTCCAAATTGTTATATTAAAAAGATCTAGTCTATCTTGTCTAATTTCTTTTAAAGCTGACTGTGTATACTTATAGCATTCTTTTTCTTTGTTACTGTTAAAGCTGTTTGAAGTTTTTTTGTTTCTTTTTGAAAGGCTTTTAGTAACTAACCAGCTATATGATATCTTTTTTTGTATTTGTTCCTTTACTATTATGTCTGTTGAATGTGTTTCTTCCTTTTCATTATCTATGTTTGTTGTGTCTTGATCTACTTTCATATCTGATATTTGTTTGTTTGTATTATTATCTGCATGTAACTAGGTTTAGAGGCTAGTTCTGACTAAATTAGTTTGTTTATATTTACATTTTGTTTTTGTGTGAGAAGAATTGTATTAGTTGTAATGTAAACTTAAATCAGGCTCTGATTATTTTGTAAATCTATAAAAATGTTTTTTTTATTAGTTGATGTAAGTCTGAAATTGGATTTGTTGTTGTTTCCATCTCTATTAATAATTTTATGTCTTGAAAATTTAGGATTGAGCTGAAATTTCCTTTTTTCTTAGAATTTTCTTTTATTATATTTTTTTTAGTATTTGTTTGGACTGGAATAGTAGTGTTATAGTTAGTTTTTCATTTTTTTTCTTTACTTTGTTTATCTATTGTATTGCTGTTATCAGTATATATATAAGCAGATTCTGTTTTTTTCTTTTGTATTTCAGTCATGTGTGTTTTGTTGTTATTCTTTTTATTACTATTATTGGTTACTTTAGTTGCTAACATAGTTGGCAACAAGATTATGAAGAAGACAGAAGTGCAGAATACTGTTTTTCTGCTTTATTTAATCTTTAGTAGCTTTGTCTGTTGTTATTGTTGCAAGTTATTCTTAATTATTTAGTTATAATATTCCAAGTGTGCCTAATTGCAATTTGATATTTGTTTACTATATAAAAATAATTTATAGGAAAGAATTAAGTAATTTTAGTATTTTTTCAAAATTTATTTTAGTTACTAATAGTTTTTTATTTTATTAAACTCTTATTTCTTACAATAAATATTTTTTTTTATTTTATTCTTTTAAACAACTCTTTAAATTTTTAGATTACTAATTTATTTTAGATAATAGACAATCTAAACAAACAAAACTACTTATTTCTAAATCTTCTTAACTTATTCAAATTGCTAAAACCAAATGTATTACTAACTTATATATTTGTTATATTATTAATATAGTTATTATTTCTATTCTTAAATACTATCTTTAAAACATTGTAGTTAACTAATCTATTTGAATAAAATTTTTACTCAGCATATTGGTCTTATTAAACTTAAAATTAAACTTTGCTATACAATATTTTTTTTTTTATTTTTTAAACTTAAGCAGTTATGCTAGTATTTATTAAAATTTTTGAAACTATATACATTTATAATTACATAGAATTTCCTAATATCTAAGTCTAGCATCACTCAGCCACCCTAATGGTACCTAAGTGCAACTTGTCACACTATTTTAGTTAAAGATAGACTGCTCATCTAACTACTTAAAGCTATACCAAAAGGGTCTTCTTCCTTTTGTGACAAGTATATTTATTGTCTTCAAAGCTTCTTTCTTTATTTAGTCTGCCTTTTCTGTTTTCTTTTCTTTTTCTTCTTTTTTTGCCTGTTTATTTTTTTTAATTCTTTTCTTTGTTCTCTTTCTTGCATAAGCACCTTTTTTCATTTTATTTATTATATTGATTTTCTTCTTCTATGCTTGTATTTTTTTATATTGTACTCTTTATACTTGGTCATAGAATATATTCCATACTGTTCTTGTAACTATATCTATGCACTTTTATGTTGTTTGCTTGTTTAAGAGTCATTCAAGCTTTTTTTTTTACTTTTAGTATCATGAGTTCCTTTATCAGCACTTTTCTGTTTATGATTTCTTTAGCTTTTGTTTTTTCAAATACTGCCTTATATAGAACTTGTAAAATTTTGTTTCTTTTTTTTTTCTTAAGTCCATTCCATGCTGTTGTTATTGCAACTTTTTGAATCTGCTTTCATAAACTTTTTTATCTACTACAATTTGCTAAATATGCCTAAGTCTCTTTTTCTCTAACTTGGCATACTTGGCACTCTGCTGTTGTATATACTTCTGGTCTTCTTCTGTTTAGTTCTTTAAGTGTTAGTAGGCTGTCTATTATGCATTTAATTGCTGTAGCTCATCTTGTGCTAAGTTTTCTTAATATACAATAAACTTATTTTGTTCTGTTTATTTTTTTTCAAAAACTTGACCAATTATGCAGTGTATTTTCTGTTTCTAGTTCTAATATTTGTATTGGATTTGTCTCTTTCCAACTGGCTCCTATTCTAGCATTTACTATTATTTTACATAGAAGTCTTGCTAGTATATTAATTTTCTTGTTTTTCCATTCTAAATAATATTCTATCCTATTATACTTGACTTTATCTATGTATATTATATTCTAACAATTTATTTTTTTTTTTGCAAGAAAGTCTGCTCTGTTATTCCATTTATTTTCACTATGACTTTTAACTTTAATTATTTCTATCTTAATGTTCTTGCTCTTAATAAGACCTACAATGTTCATTATTTATATTGCATTTTTTTTTTTAGAGTTCTTTTCTTTTCTACATTTTGAAATGCTCTATTAATATTTCTTAATGCTATAATGCTGTCTGTAAACACTTTTATGCTTTTTTCTTTTGATGCTATTAAAATTGCTATCCATATTGCTGCTAATTCTGCTATTGTTGCTGAAGGCCAACCTTCAAGTTCCAATATGGCTTTCTTCTCTGGCCAATCTTCTTCTTCTCCTACTTGTACCCAACTGATACCTATTCTTTTTATGTTGTTTTCTTTTTTTTTTTTGTATAATGCTTCATTAGTATAAAAACTATATTTTCTCTTGTTTCTTTTCTTGTTTTATATTAATATCTTTACTAACTATTTTGTAATCATGCTATTTAATTCTTGTTTTCTAATCAGTTCTACTTCTAATTCTTCTGTTTGTCTTATTTCTAGTAACTTTATTTTTTATTTTTTCTATTCTTCTATTATTCTGTCTTCTAGTATCTGCTCTAACATTGCATTTATCTTATTATTAGTTTTCTCTATTAGTAACTCTGATATCACTCTTATGTTGTGGTCTTATCTTATCTATCTCTCACACTTGTTTGTTGTTTGTTCTGAGCTGCTTTTACAACTTTTGCATATACTTAATTCTGTTAATGTCTTCTTTTCTTTTATATGCATTGACTAATGCTCTGCTAACACTTTTTTCTTCTTTTTCTTAATTACTTTATCTAGTTGCTGGTTGTGTTTTGGTCCATGTATGATTCATTCATTTTTTTTTTAGTCTTCAGACATCTTTGTCTATTTGGTCTTTAATGCTTGTGTATTATATTTTTTTATTTTGTAGTAGTCTTGTATTTCTCTATTTACTTGTGTTTTTAGCATTTTTTCTTTTATTTTGCTAACCACTTGGCTTTTTTTTTTTGCATAACAGATCTTGAAAACTCTTGAACTGTCTTCATGTAATCAGGTTGTCATCTTTTACATCTATAAGTTAGTTTAGGTATAATAACTTCTATTTGTTTATTGTACTACTGCTTGCTATAAATGTTTTTGTTTCTAACATGTCTTTTATCTGTTTTACCATGTCTATAAACTTTTTATAAGGGTTTTTCTGCTTTAATGTATATTTTCATTTCTTTTGCCTTAGCTATTATTCGACAGGCTAAGTTGTTTTTCCAAAACTTCTTGACTTCTAACTTTCTTTTATTGTTCCAAATGTTTTTTGTCAAGTCTGCTTTCTGGTATTCTTGAGCTATTCTAAGTCTTGTTAATTTGCCTACACTATTCTGTCTGTTGAGTCTTGAAAAGAAACTACTTATTTGCTTTGTTATTATTTCTTGACTTAGTGTTTTGCAATTACCTAAGCCTTTATGCTTAATTGTGCAGTTGTTTGATGTTTTTATCATATTGCATTTATGTTTAGCTAAGCATATTAATAGTTGATGTATTTTGTTAATCATCCTTTCTGGCATTTTTGTTAACTATAAAAAATATTCTAGCTTAGAGATTATTACTGTATTGTTATATATGCAATTAGCTTATTGTTATTTTTTTATATCTTAGATCTTTAACTGTTTAACTAACTATTCCTTTTGCTTTCTTATAGACTAGCACTTCTCTTATTTTGCTATTTAGCCAGATCCCTAATGATCTTATGATTTTGTTTTTGGGTTCTTTTTTTATTTTACTATAGCTAAACATAATTTTTCTTTTTTCTTCTTTCATTCTTGCATTCATTACTATGAGCTTTGATTTGGATCTATTTATTTCAATGTTATTTGCTTTAAAGAACTCTTTTGCAATACTCAAAATTCTTAACATTTGTTTTTTGCTGTTTGAAATCCATGTTGTATCATCAGCATATGCAATTGCTGCTTGCTTATAACTTGTAATATTATCACTGCATACTCTTTCTGTTATTTTTTGTTCAACTATATAGCCTAGCGTTTCATTTTCTTGTATTTTTTCTAATAATAGGTCATAAAAAAGATGCCAAATTAGTGGTAAGATTACCTTTCTTTGGTCTATTCTATCTTCTACTATTATTTTTTCTGTTAAACTATAGGCTGTGATAACTTTGAGTTGTTGTTTACAAAAAAAAATTGCTTATATATTTTCTTGTTTTTTGTAGAATTTTGACTCTTTTTAAAGCCTACTCTAGGCTTTCTAGTAGAACTGAGTCAAATATCTTTTTTATATCTTGTAATAGTATCCATACTTCTTTGTTCTTTTCTTATATCTCCTCCATTATCATGTTTAATATGTGTATCAGTTGCTCTGTTAAATTACCTAACAAATCTGCAAAGTTTGGCTTTTTAAGTATATTTCTTTTTGTAAATACTTGGGCTAATCTTTTTGTTACTACTTTTGTAACAATTTTTCTAAAAGTTTAAATTAGTCTATTGGCCTAATGTTGTTTAAACAATAACCTTAGTTAATATCTTTTTGGATTAAATATATTTGTACAATTTTCTACTTCTTTGATATATTTTCTTTTTTCAGAATCAGATTTACAAAGGTTCTAAAAATCTTTTACAATCTTTTCTTTATATGTTTTATTAATGTGTAGCTTATGCTTAATATGCCTAGAGCTGTATTTGCTTTAAGCTCTCTAAGTATTTCTTTCTATTCTTTTTCTTCTATTCTTTCTTTTAACTTCTTATATTAGGCTTTATTGATTCAGTTTTTTAAGTTATATATCCTTTTCCATTCTTTTGCTATTTCATTAAGTTTTGTTTTCCATTTTCTAAATTGGTTTTTAAAATGAGCTGCCAAACTATTTAGAATTGTGTTTGGTTCTGATATTTTGTTAACTTCTTTTTTGTCTTGTATTATAAACCTGTCTAGAACAATCTTTTTGTACAGTTTATTTAATAAGCTGGCAATCATTCAACATTGATTTGTTTTAATTATTTCACATTTTCTGTTTATATTTTCTTTTATCTGTTTTCTTTGTGACTGTTTTCATTTTTCTTTTCATTTTTCTTTAATTATTCTTTGCCAACTTTTAATATCATCTGTTTAAGCTTCTAACTACTGCCTGTATAGTTTTGATAATATTGCTCCTAACTCTTTTCCTATAATTTGAAGTTTGTTGTTTGTTTTATCTCTTTTATTCCTTTCTGCTTTTTGATTCTTCTTACTTTTTGCTTTCTTGATTATTTGTTAGAGCTCAATAATGTGTTTGTGTTTTTTTATCTTTTTTTGGCCTTGTCTTCTATTTAACTTAGTATTGAATATTTTCTTTTTTGGACTTTACTTGTTTGCTGCTTCAATTATGGTTTTTTCTATTGTATCTTATATTTGATCTAGTATTTCTGTACTATATTCTGTTTTTATGTTATCATCTTATAGTTGTTTTAATACTCTTTTTCATTTTAACTAATTTTGCAGCTCTCTTGCATAATCTTTCTAGTCTTCTTGTTTTGCTTCTTCATATAAGTATATTGTTCTTGTTTGGTCTTTATGTCTAATTTTTGCTCTGCTGCTATTTGTAATTATGTGTTCTACATACATTTTTGTTGTTATTATTTTATAATTGCTATCTATCAAATCTTCTGCTTCCTCAATATTAGCTTTTTGCAAATCTAATACAAGTGTTTCTAATAGCCAGATATAATCTATTCTTGTTGCAGCCTTCTGACTTAACCATATGTATACTTCTTTTGTTAGATACAGATTTGTGTATAAGTTTATGAAGTTTTGCCTTCTGAGCCAGCTAAATATTAGTAGTTTTTTGCAATTTGATGTTTGTGAATGTTGTCTGTCTAGTATATTATCTACTGTATAATTAAAATTACCAAATATAATTACTTCTGTATATCTCTTTCTGTTTGTTATTACTTCTACAATTTTTTGCTGAATTTTCTTACTTATTGATTTGTTGTTTGGTAGGATATATACTTTTAGTACAACTAATTCTAATTGTTTAAAGTATAATTTTATTTTCAGCATGTATTCACTAACTCTTTTAACTGCTTCTACATGTTTTTCTTATTTTTCATCTATTAATATTCCTATATCTGAACCTTTTTTCTTTTCTGTTACCACATTGGTCCAATAACTCTTATACTGCATATTATAATTATGCAATAAAAATTTTCTCTCTTTTTCTGTAATGTTTGTTTCTGTTATTTCTACTATTGTGAGTCCTTCTTTTTCTGTCTATTTTAGAAGGTTTTCCAATTTTCATCCTCTGGTTTTAAGTCTGTTGATGTTGTAACATGCTATTTTTAATTCCTTCTTTTTCTGTTTCATTTTTCTTTTAGATATTTATGCCTTGTTTCTATGTTTTCTACTTTTTTTTTTTTGATTTTCTATTATAGTCAGAAGATGCATTTATACTTCTTTTTTCAAAAATTTTTTTTTCATTATACAAGAACTCTCTAATCTTCTAATCTATGCTTATTAATTCAACTGTGATGCCATTAGAGTGATTGGTGACATCTTTTTTTGTCTTTTATTTTATCTTGTTTTGTTGTGCTTTAAGTCTCTTTAGTCTCTCAAGAATTTTTTTCAAAAGGTCTTGGTTTTGTGTCTGTAGATCTTTTTTCTCTGTATTAATATTTCTGTCATCTAACTATTCTACTATGTTTTGTATTTGAAGATTATTATGTGTCTCTTATTTGAGTTTTGACTGCTTTTGTTTTAGCTTTTTCTTTTTTTATATTAGTGTTTCTATTCTCTGAGTCTTTTTTTCTATTTTTGCAACTCTTCTGCTTGAATTTTGAGTCATTCTGTCTTAGTTTCTTTCTTTTCTTTCCTGAGAACCTTTTTTTCTTCTTGTTTTTTTTTTCATTTGACCAAAATATACAGAAGTTGTTATACATAATTGGTCTTGATTGAGCTGTTTCTTTTTCTTTTTCTGTTGCAAATGAAATTATTGCAGTTCTTTTTAGTTTCTGTTTCTATTTAGTAGGATGTATACTGATTTTGCATTTTTATTCCTCAAACATTGTAGTAGTAAAACTTCTGAAGCATTACTTGGCAGCTCTGTTAATTTTGTTGTATACCATCTTTGTTTTTGTCTTGTTTTATAATCTTTTTTTCCTTCTGTTACTCTTATTAGTTTATAGTTATCAACTAGTATAGACCAAAAAGTACTTCTTTTATTTGATTCCTTTACTTAAATTATTGTAAAAACCTTATATTTGGACCTTTTAATTCTTGTTATTTGTGCTTTTTTGAATCTTTTGCAAATATATTTGAGTTCCTTCTTATTTATATCTGCTGGCAAGTCTTAGATTGTTATATACTTTATATCCTTTGCTTTTTCTTCCTCAGTATTTGTATGTTCTTCTTCTTCTCTTAATTTTTTTTTTTTATATCTCTTTTCTTTATATTCAGTTGTGTTATCATTATTATTTTAGTATTCATTATTGTATTTCTTTTATCCTGTTTTTCTCTTTTCTTTGTCCTTTTCTAATATTATTTTGTACCAATTACTTCTTTTTTACTTATTCTTTGTATTGCCTTATTTCTACTATACTCATAGTCAAATTTTACCTCTATCTACAGATTTTCTTATTTAAAGGTTTCTTTAATGTTTTTAATATGTTCATTGTCTTTTAGTAATTATTTAATAAACTTTACATATTCTTCTTCTGTTTCTCTAAAACATTGTATGCTAGTATATTAGCAAGTAAATTGTTGCTTTTGTTGCAATTTCTTCTGCTTGGTGCCTATATGCTTTTTTTTAATGGAATTTTTATTATATCTATCTTTCTTTTCACTATCTGCTTTCTTTTTTTTTGTCTTTTATTTTCTTCTAATGTTGAGTTTTTTCTTAATTTTTTGCCATCTATTTCTATATCCTCTTGTTCTATTTCTCTTGTTTGCTTTTTTTTTAATTCTTTTCTTTACACAAGTAGTTCTTCTTCTGTTTAGTCTATACTTTTATTACTTACTGTTATTTTTGGTTTTCTATTTATAGCAAAGTCTTCTTCTTGTAGTTTTTTTTTGCTTGTATTGTCTTCTTTTATCTTTCTTTTCTGCCTTATGTTTGTCTTCTTGCTTTTCTTCTTTTTTGGCTATTTTTTGTTGCATTACTTCTTTATTTTCTTGTTCTTAAATTCTTTTAAGTTCATTCATCATTATATTCTTATCTGACTTTGTAAAGTTAAGCTTCTTTTATGGTTATTCTCTTTCTGCTCTTTTGATTAATTTTCTAGTTTTCCTTAATAGTATAACTTCTGCTAGGCTTTGCTCTATGAGCATGGTTACAATTTTATCTTCTCTGTCTGGTGTTACATATGTACTACTTGACTGATTGAAGAATATTTTATTATATATTCTGTTTATTGCTTAGTACACTTTTTTTATAAAGATTGTTAATAGACTTTTTTTATACTCTATTAATTTTATGTTCTATTTATATCTATATACTTCTGATTGGTTTTAAGATTTTCTTTGTTACTTTGCTTGTTAATATATAAAATTCCATAGTGCTAATATGTAATTTGCAACATCTATACTAATTTGGTAGCCTACATATGTCTGTTGTTGTTTTACTATTATATGTCTTTTGTGTAATATAAACAGATCTATGATACAAGGTCTAATGACAATTCCCTACTACTGTTATTTATCAGTAAGTTTTCTGCTTTTTCTTTAGTAGCTATTCTATTAGTTTTGCAGATAAACTTTTCTTCTATTAATCTATTGCTTTTATGTTGCTGCTTTTTTTTTACTTAAAGCTATTTGAAATGTTTTCTATTGCTAACTTTGCTAAAATCTTCTTTTTTCTTTAGCTGTTTTTGTGTTCAAATGATTGATAGAAAAAGTTCTAATACAATATCTTCTAGTATTCTTAAAATCCTAAATTTATAATATTAAACATATTTGAAACATTTAACTACAATACTATATTCCTAATTTTTCTAAATAAATCAACAATTCTAACTTATTAAACAATAATTAAAAAATAATGTTTAGTTTTTTATTAATATTTTTTTACATTCTAATCTAATTATTTATAATCTTAAAACATTTTTGTAGATTAAAAAATACTAAATAAACAAATAATTAGCAAAAAAATATATAGAAATTTATAAAGTAAATAAGTTTTTAAAAACTAATAGTTGTTTTTTTAGTCTTAAACTTACAGTTTATAAACAAAATAAACTAGAAACTTAGACAAAATTAAAAAAAAAAACAGAGTAGAACCAACAATACCTTAACAAACAAGAAAAACTAATATAAGTTAATAGGCCTTTTATTTGTATTTTTCTTTGAAACTATACTACAATTACAAATAGAAAAGCAAATCACAAATTTTCATAATAACAGTTTTTTAAGAAACAAAACTAATACTAAAAAAGACTTTACTTACTTAGATGCATTAGTTAAAAAAACAACAAACACTTCTTTTAAGACTACAAACTAATACAAAAAGTAGACAATTTAGCTTACTCTTGTCAAACTTAATTATAACATTATCACATATAAACAACAATAATAACAAATTTATACAAATTGGTTTTCATAACATATCAACAGAATCTACAGATTCTATGCTTTTAACAAAATCTGTTTTAGAAAATCTTAATATTAAAGATAGTCTAGACTGTACAAATAACTAACACAATTTTTTAAATAACAAAAAATATATATATATAGATAATGGTCATATGAATACAGAATTTGTTAGAACTATAAATAGTAATTCAAAAGAACACAAACTACTTATCTACAGTCAAATGACCAAAAAAATATTTTCATGCCTAGCAGAACTTAAACTAATACAAAAATAAATTATACTTAAGAATAAATATACAGTATATACAACAATTTACAAAATAGAACTACTAACATTTCAACAAAAATGTTTAGAAATATAATAAAATTATTATTGTATTTAAAACAAAAAAGGAATCTTTAACTTTACAGTATACAAGTTGCAAATTAACCAATTAACATTTCTCTTTATTCTGCAATTGAGGCAAAATTTAAATACCAGAACCATGTCTTCTTTCTTATATTTACAAGAAATAAATGATTTATATTATTTTATTAAATTATAAATTAAGATCTGTTAAAAAAGCAATTAAAAATTACAAAATGCAATATGAAAATATAATTACAACAAGACCAATTAAAGATACTATATATGCAAAACTCTAACAAAAAATTATGATTGACTATTTTACTAATACAAATTATACAATTAATACAGCCAAAATAATATGTTATTTAATTAAATATTATAAAGAAAGCTTTAATTAAATTTAAAAAAAAATACAAAAAGCAGTACAGAATGCTTTCTTTATACAACTAGCTTTACTTTTTGCAAACTTAAATAAAATACTAGAAGAAAACCTTTAAATACTTTTTTTTAAACTTTTTATAAAACAAAAATTACAAACAAAAGCCATTATAGCTAAACTATATAGAAATTTAACTTTGATTAACTGCTAAAAAAATATTTTGCTGCATTAGGCCCAATACCAAAAAACATACATGAACTATATCTAAAAATAAAAAACCTTATTCCTATTATAGAATGCAGTTAACTAAAACAACTTGGCATGCTTTAAAAAGAAATTACAAGATTATTATGTTTATAATAGTATATCTTTTAGTTTTTTTAACTTACTATTATTAAAAAAACCTTTTTTTTTGGCATATTAGAACCTAAGTAGCAAATACAAACTTCATTTTTTAATTAATTTACAGAATCTAGATACTAATTTTACACAACTTATAGAACAAGTTAAAGAAAAAATTTTCATTAAAAGTCTTCTAAATGATTACTTTAAAGTTAAACTATTATTAATTAAAGACTTTAGTAAAATTAAAACATCTAATATGAGGGTGTGGGTCCCATAGCTTAGCGGTTAAGCTCCCATACCCTCCACAGTCAAGGTCAACAGTTCAAGTCTGGCTGGAGGCAAAATTAAAAGATTTTAGCTTCTGTAACCTAATAAGAAGCCTGTAATTAAATATGAAGCCCTGTGGTTAAGTCCAAGTGCAGTACAATGATAGAAATAGGAATTCCTGGAAGGAGACCCAATCGTGGAGTG
>CAJVQA010000809.1:0-29801 GCA_910591915.1 Cetraspora pellucida
ACCATTAGCTGAATGTACTATCAATAAAATCCTGGGTCACAAGTACTCACCTTAATATTTAAAAAAAAAAAAAAAAAAAAAAAAAAAATAGAATTCATACAATTTTAATAATATAACTCAATTAAAAAAACTCTTTCTGCTAATCTTCATGACCAAATTTGGAGCAAAAAGAAAACTATAAAAAACATAAAAACTGTCAAGTCAAAATACAAAAACTGACTAAGCAAAAAGAAAGCTAATAGAAAATTAGTTATAGTCTGTTAAAATAGTAAAATATAAGAACAGCAGTATAATAGCCTAGAAGCAATCCTTTCGAAATTTTCTTGTTTTCAAAAAAATTTTTTTTAGAAAAAACAGAAAAACACAGAAATCTAGTATTGCAGATCATATATGTGATGTGTAAATTAAGACAAAGTAAACAATAAGCATAATAAGAAATAAACAAACAGATGTATAATTATGCAAATAAATAAGAGTATGGTAACCTAGTGAAGTGGTCAGGTTGTCAACCCTTCAAGTAGTAGATTGGGTGTTCAAATCCTATTAACAGTGAAAATTTGGATAATCATCTATGTAATATTCATATTACAGCAATTGTTACTAATGATTGGGTTAGAATATCTGTAATGGTGGTTGCACCAGCATGACTAATAGATCATGAGGCATTCATATAACAGGTCACATGACATTGTCTTTTGGGATAAGGTTGTGGTTACATGAAGGAATGCAAACTAGCAATTAGGTGATGCAAATACTAGATAAGTCCTTGTGACTATGTAAATCCATTGAAATTAGGTAACAAGAAGTTCATTTGGAAAGACCCAAGTAGAGAGGTAGCCAGATCTTTGACAGTCCTACTGTAAAGGCTAGTTTTATAAAATGGATACCAAGGTCGAAGTAGTTGAACAAGCAAAAACCTCTAGGTGGAAGGTACTACCAACCAGGCTGCCAGATTGAGCCAAAAGAAAAGAATATCAGGCTGATCTAATATACCAATAGACTGGTCATAAGTCCTATCAGGCTATCTGGATTGGAAGTTTGGTGAACTGTCAGAGGTATACTAAAGTATTTCAAATATGCTATGAAGTAGATGCTGGGATTTGTGTGAACTCTATAAGGGCATAGCAGTTTAATGATTAGCCCTGACCGCAAGTGTTGGTTCTGCCATAGTGATACCTAGGTTAGTTGTAAAAATGAGTACAAAAGGCTCTGGAAGGTTTATCTTGAGAATAAATTAGTCCTAAGGTTGAGATGATGATTTGGGCATTTGAAATAACTCAGTGATGTTAATACAGATTATAGGTTCAGAGGGTTTAAAGTAGAATATCCAAGCAGAGGTGTTAGATATAACAATTGGTGGGGAAGCTTTGAGCAGACTCCTTAAATAGGTAATATAAAAAAGTTACATGTATAGCCAATTGTATGCTCTTCTGTAGTGGTTTATTGAATTACAATACTGATAAGTGATTAATAAAAGTCAAAAGACCAAAAAGGTTACCTTAAAAAAAAAAAAAAAAAAAAAATTATGCAGATAAATAAACAAATACAAATTTAAGAAACAATCATATGTTTAGTATATCTAGTAAGGCTATAGAATAATGCAAAAAATTGGTACATAGAAGGTTCATTTATATTTACAGAAACTGGCTAGTATGATAAACTAGAAAAATATTAAGGCTTGTTTAGTAAGTCAGACAAAGCACAAAAGAAAATATTAAAGAGTTATAAACCAAAAGTCTTAAAAAAAAATAAAAAATTAGTTAAACTTATCAATACTAAGTTAGTACTAGTCTGTGTATTTAGAAATTTAATAGAGTTATATAACTACTATGAATATGTGCAAGCAAGAAATAGTAAAAAATGCATGGCCTCACCATTAATATTCAAAAAAAAAGAAACAGTAAAAAACTAGGTTTAGGTCACAGACTATATATCTAAGTCTTTATTCTTCATATGTAATTTAAAAGCAAGCTTTTCTTTATAAAAATTTTAATTAAATTTTAATAAAATTAAAGGCATAGCCTTATCGTTAATATTCAAAAAAAAAAGAAATAGTAAAAAACTAAGAAAAAGTAGTGATCAGCAGATAAAGGAGACAAAGACAAACAAAAAAGTGTTTCTAGAACAAGAATATAGCTATTTAGATTATAGTATTATAGAAAAATAAACAGCTAAACTCAAGTTAAATAAGAAGAAAGAGAAAGAAGATAGTATTAAAAAAGAAAGTATGCAAGTTAAGAAGGCAGAAAAGAATATGAAGTTGAATGAAAAGTCAAGGAAAAATAAGAAAGTAATTGAAAGTAAAGAATAAGTACAAGAAAATGCAGAAAAAGAAGCAATATATATAGAAGAACTACTGATAAGATGCAGAAACAGAAATAGAGTAAATAGTATTTATACAATGTAGGATATTTCAGCTAAAGTTTGTATAGCACAAGTAAGAAAGTGTCTTCAATTTTATAATAGAATTAGGTTTATAGATTAGAAAAACTGTAAAACCAGTAAAGCTGCAATATTTTTAGTTGGATTTAAAAATGAAAAAAGAAAGGCAATTCTTAATCAAGCATGATCAGTACTTTTCAAAGAAGTTAAAATCTGTAGAGTAACTTATGGTACTTTTGCAAGAGAAGTGTTAAGAAAGAGCATTATATAGCATTATAATTAGAAATATTCTAATGATAGCAATAGAAGTATTGTTGCTAAGATAACTTAAAGTAGTTAAAGCAAAGGCAGTTTATATATTAGTAAACAGAAATAAGAACTAGTGAAAAACAACATCAGTGTACTTTGAAACAGAAGAGAACCTTAGAGTAGCTACAGAAAGAAAAATATACTACTATAACACAAGATTAAAGTAGAGTATCACAAAATTCTTCAAGATTGATGAAATAAAAAGAAAAAAAGAAAGAGAAATAAAAGAATGTTAGGTGAACAAAAATACACAACATAAGAGGTTTGTAAAAGCCAAATAAGAAGTTAAGATAAGTAGAACTAACAAAGAAAATCAAAAGAGAAAGATAAAGTAGATAAAGAAAAATATAAAAACAACATTTAATTAGAAGCAATTATGATTAAAGAGCCAAAAAGTAATTTGCAAGATACTCTTAACAGAATTTTAAAAAGACTAGATGAAATAGAAGAAAAACAATTAGGAAGTATACTTCCAAATTGCTCCTGAAAGTTGCCAAAAATGTTGTTCAGAAAAAGACAACTATTTTATCAAACAAATTTAACAAAAGTGGTAACAGCATAACAGATATTAAGATAGCATATTACAATATAAATAGAATAAAGAACAATAAGATCAAGCTTAAGACAATAGTTGAGTGGTTAAAAAAAGAGAAAGTTGAGGTTTTAAGATTAGTAAAAATGAACTATAATAGTAGAGATCTTAGATTTAGTTTAGAAGATAAATATTTTAAAAGGTTATAGATATAAGAGATAGTTACAAAAAAGGAATAATCAGATATTAGACTATTAGTAAACCAAGAATAGGAAAAACATATGAAAGAAGTCTATAGATTTGAGAAATATTTAGTTGAAGCAAGGTTTTACTTTAGTCAAGTAGAAATCATAATAGTAGTAGTATATATTCCTCCAAATAACAAAAATACAATCAAGAAATTACAACAAGTAATAGTCAAAATATATATAGAAAGAATATACAATTTACAATTCATAGTTATAAGTGATTTTAATCACATAGTTAGTAGCAAGTTAGCCAAATTAACTAATATATATAGAATATATAATTCAGAGCTAAGAAGTTACACATAGTCAGGACAAGATGTACAAACAAGAATAGACCAAATATAGGTTTCAGAAAATTTACAACCAGGAGTAGAACAAGCAAAAATTATTGATACAGAGTTTGTAACAGTCAGTAACTATAGCATTGCTTGTGCATCATTATCTTTCAAGCATTTAGTTAAAACATAAAATATAGCAAGAATAAAAAAAAAAGGTATAACAAGAATAATCTATCTATATGATAAGGCAACAAAAGAAAATTAGAAAGATTATTAAACAGACCTAGAGTATTATCTGTTAAAGAATAAGAAGTTCAAGATACTTGAAAAAGTAGAATATATTTCTGATATAGATAAAGCTTTGAACATAATATCTAATGCAATAAAAGATGTGACCAATAAAAACATACTTAAAAAAAAGATAATACAAGAGAAAAACAGTATTAAAAAAAAGAAAAAAGCAATAATGCTTTATAAAGAAGTTATGGCACTTAGTAAATTGCTATAAAAGGTTAAAAAGGCAGTAAATAAGGAAAAATCAAGCTTAAATTAGCAGAGTTCAACTCAAAAATAGAGAGAATAAACAGAGAGTACAGTCTAGAAATAAGATATATCAAAGATGATAATGTAGCAAATCTTGCAATATGGAGTTAGTTGGCAAAAAGGCAGTAGTAAGCACTAAAGTTAGTTGAAAAGATAGAAGAAAATAAGTATACAAAAGCTGAAATCAATGCTGCAATAAGCAGAAGGTATAAGAGAATTAATAAAAAAGTGAAAAAAATGCTTACTAGTATTTTAGACAGACCCTATAACAAAATCAGAATTGACTAGGTGTTGAAATATAAAGAAGAGAAATGCATTCTATATAATAAACCAAGTATAGTATTAGAGTAAACAAAAAAACATTTTAGTTTGCAGTTCAAACAGAGAAATGTAGTAGATGATAAGAAAGTAATAAAAAAGTTTTACAAACCACTTATGAAAGTTAAAAAAGAGTAGTATAAGAACTTGAAAACAAAAATATTGATCAATAAATGGCTAGACAATTAGAAAAACAAAAAATAAAACTGCTTCTGAACTTTTGAATATTGGGTATAGGTTGATTAAAGATGCAAGTAAAAAGATGCAAAAATTTTTAGAAAATTTGCAGATATATGCTTTAAGCTTGAAAGAATACCACATAAGTGGAAGTTGATACAAGTATATCCAATATTAAAAGGTAAGGACTAGGGTTATAATTTCTGTAACATTAAGCCAATTGCACTTCTAGAAATATTTAGAAAGTGCTTAACTAAGCTGTTGGCAAAAAGAAGGTCTAGAATAATAGCAAAAAAAAAAATTCTCAAAGGTCCAAACTATGCAGACTTACTAGGAAACTCAACAAAAGAAGCAATTCATATAGTGAAAATATTGAAAGAGGATGCTAAAAAGAGTAATAAAGAGCTGTAGTTGTTAATGCAAAACATGAAGAAAGCATTTAATTTAGTATCAATAAGGTCACTTTGCTTGGCATTACAAAGAATTAAGTTGCCAGAAGAAACAGTGAAATTTATAATAGAGCTGTATAATAGAAGAGAAGTTAGCATTATAACAGAATTTGGGACTACAAAAACATTTGTTGCAAGTGATAGAATTGAACAAGAAGGAACAATTTTTTCATTGTTTTGGTGGATATTTTATGATTTACTTTTAAGAAAAGTTCAAGATGAGATGAGTTTATGATATGAAATTGAGCCATATAAAGTACTAGATCTACAAATAAATAGGTTTAAAAAAAGAAAAACAAGACAAGTGACAATAGCCTATGCTAATAACATAATCTGGATAGTGAAAAGCAAAGAAGAGATGCAAGCAATTGTGCAAATTTCACAAAGATTTTTCAAGTTCAATGATATCCAAATCAATAGTGCTAAATCAAAGTTGTTGCTAATTAATTCAAATATGAAAAGAGAAGAAAGATGCATAATAATAGGTTCAGATCAAGTACAGACTAAAGAAAAGTGTACACTAATAAGAATGTTAGATATATGGTTAAGTATATAAGCAAATAAAAGATTAGTTATTAAAAAGATGAAAAATATCATATAGCAATTTATGAGAAGCTTATAGTTTAAAAAATTAACTATTAGCTAGCTAATATATATTAACAATATATGTAAGAGGATGGCAATCCTAGTGTAGTAATTAGTTTGTTATTCTTCAAGTGGCAGGTCTAAAGTTCAAATCCCACCTATGATGAAATTTAAAAATTATATTTGTGTTATGAAAACCATCTTCTATCGATCGGTTGGCCTCATGTGGCTGTAATCCAGATATACCAAGTTAGGTCCTACCAATATTAGAAGCTCAGTGCATCTATATGAAGTATAACATTACATATATATAGAGGAATATTAATAACTGATGTTGTATAAGACTTCAGTGCAAACCCATGATAAGTCTACTAGGTGTAGAAGACTAAGGAACTAAGAAGACAAAATCCTACTTGGAAATTCCTGAGTAAAGAGATAGCACAAACTTTTGATGATGCTGTCGAACTGATGAAAGCCTACGAAACATCTTTATAGGAACTAAAGATTAAAACTAGATGTCAAGATGTATAGAGAAGCACAGACCAACCAGGCTACCAGATTCACTGAAGAAAAAGGATACTAAGATATACTATACTGGATCATCTAGATTGGTAGTCTGGAATAAGACTGACAGTTCTAAGTTGTAGTTAGTAGAAGATGATAAAAAAAATATTAGGAAGATAGGTACTAGGGTTTGGATGAACTTTACAAGAGTAGAAATAGTGTAATGTAGCAGTTTAAGATTAGCTCTGACTGCAAGTATTAGGTAACTATAGTGTGTTATATAAAACTAGATTAGCTGTGTGTGGGACATGGAAGGCTCTAGTAATGATGCTTTTGAGAATACATTGTATAAAATAAGGTATGGAGTTCTAAGAATACAAGTAAACATCTAGATCTTTTTGACTAACTTATATAGCAAAGATGATCTAGTAAAACAGTAAGATTGCAATACAGAGGGTTTAAATAGGCAACATCCTTAGTTGGATTGCAGGTATGGCAGTTAGTGTAGAATCATCAGTAAACTACTTAATTAGACACCAAAAGTATATGTGTGACTAGTTGTACTCTTTAATGTAAGGAGACTCCTTTGAGGCCTTGGTCATGAGTTCCTATATTCTAACTATACTGAATAAAAAGCTCTAGCTTTAAAAGAAGCTAGTTAATACAAACAATATGTGTATAATATCAAAATTGTTATACATATTGCAAACAGCAAAAGTGTCCAAAGAATGCATAAATCACTTATATTAGCTAGTAATTAGATTAATTAAAAACAAAATAGGTCTGCCAGCAACTGTAGAGAATAGCATAATTGTGTATCAAGGTTTAAAAAGATGTAAAGTGCTAAGTCAAGAAGTATTTAATAGTTAGCTAGTTTCTTTACAAAAAAGACTGAATAAGCCAGACCAAGTTGATAAAGTAACAAAAATATATGTAAAACAAGGCTATGCTCTAGCAGGATTGATATCAGAAGAGATAAATACAGCACATGCAAGTAATTTAAAAAATATATAAAAAAGAAATCTTGCATGCTTGATAATGCTATGAGCAAGTAAAATAGGTTTAAAAATAAAGACAAAAGAGGTTCTTTGTCAATTTTTTAGTACAGATAAAACTGTACAAAGCTTATTAAAGAACAAGATATTTAAAATGACATGTAAAAAACTAATGCAAAATAGATTGTTTTTTGCATAGCAGTTAATAAATCAAGATGGTAAAAGAATGATTATATAAAAAAAATTTAGAGCATTATATATGAGTATGCAAAAAGGATAAAAAGCAAAATAGTTTGCTGAAATTGAACAGAAGATGTTAAAAGATCAAGTAAATAGAACTGTCCAAACTAAGTTTCAAACACAAGAAACAAACACTATGGCAATGAAAATTAAAGTCAAGAAGTTATTACAAGATAACAGAAAATAAGAATAAGTATTAGTGAACAAAGAGAACACTAAACTAATAGTAGGCAAAGTAGTCAAAAAGAAAAAAAAAACATACTGATAAATCATTAAAGCATATCACAAGTTGAAGAAAAAAGTTACTCAGTACTTGTAGAATATGATAAATGTAATTTGAGTAATAGTGATAATACAAGCAGTTGTCAATATTAGGTTAAGAAGAGTATAATAGTAGAAGTATTACCAGGAGTAAAACAGGTGCATGAACAAAAGATACCAGTTTTGCTTAAAAAATTAAAAAGGTACAATAAGTGTTGTATAGAAAAAGATAATATAAGTAATAAAAGAGCCATAAGTGGAAAAATAACAGTATATAGTCATAAAATTAGCTTATTAAAAATGTAAAACCTAAGCAATAGTTTAGAGAATATGCTACTAGAGCAGTTAGAAAAAAATATTATAGACAAGTATATAAAATACAAGTTTTATACAGATGGGTTATTAGTAAAAGAAAAAAAGAAGTATAAAATAGGTGCAAGTTGAATACAAGTTAGTGAAGATAAAAAGGAGATTATAATGGAAGATAAAGTTAGATTAGAGAAATGGCTATCATTAACAAAGGCAGAGTTAGCAGCAGTATTGATGATAGTTTTAGTTATAGTTAGTAATAGTAGAGTAGTAATTAAATTAAATAGTTTGATAGTAATTGCAAGTCTGAAAAAAAAGAAGTCTATGTGTAATATTAGAGCATAAAGCAAAGTCAAAAACTTCAGATTAGTAATAAAGATTAAAGATATGTGCAGATCAAAAAATATCGAACTAGTGCTAGTCAAAGTTAAAGCACATAGTAGAGTAATATAGAATAAAAGAGCTAACAAACTTACAAAAGAAGACATATTGTTAGATAAATGCTCAAACTTGAAACTTGAAAGAAACTGCTAATTTTCATGTACATTGTATTAAAAAGAGTCAGTAGTAGAAATATCTACAAAAAAGTTTGTAAAGACATTAATGATCATGATGAATAGTGCTGAATGGTGGTGCTCAAAAGTAATTAAGAAGCTCAAACCAAATTCTGAAGTTCAAAGAGATTAGAAAGCATTGTAAAAGAAAAACAGAAGTTTAACAGAAGTCAAATATAAATTACTAGAGGTAAGTAAGAAGATAACATTTGAATTAAGTATATAAGCAATAGTTTACTAGTTCTTGATATATTAAAAAAGAGAGTACCAGACATATATGAGACAGATGAATGTAAAGATTGCTATGAGAAACAAAAAACATCAATACACTTACTTAGATATGAAGAGTATAGTAAGTATTAGAACAATATTGAAGAGTTGACATGCTGGTTGATATAGAAAAAGTTTGATAAAGTAAATAAAAGCAAGGTTACAAAACTTGAGTTAAACAAGATACTTGTTGAAAAAACTAAAGCAGTTAAGATTAAGCATTGTAAGTTATGTATACATGGCTTAGCAATAGAAAGTATGTTTAAGGAATTATATGTGAAGCAAGTGTTATAAAGAGGTATAAAACATTCTGTAAAACTATATATCAAGATTATATAAGAGATATTTAGAAAAAAAATATGATAAAGAAGATGCAAAACAGTAATCAAATAGAAAGATGAGAATAAAATAACCTCTAAAGTGAAATGATGCAGAATAAAGAGAGATAAAGATGAAAGCTATAGTTCAAAAAGAATCAAAAGTAGAAGAGATAACAAGAAAACTATATTGAGTAAAATAAAAGTTAGTAAGAATAAAGAGAGAAAAACAAAATATGTTTAGCTATTTAATGAAGGAATGGATGAACTAGTACAGAATAAAACTAATTTTTTCTAATTTAATTTTTGATAAAGCTGACAAAGTCTCCTAGTTTAGGCATAAACTAGTGCAACAAGTTATATTTGAGTGCAGTTTCTGTACTTAGGTGATGCCAGGCTTGCAATTTCAAAATGTGAATTACTAAAAATAATTAATGTTTTAAATAGTAGAATTTTGTATTTAAGCTTTGACTAGACTGTCAAAGAATAGTAATAATAATAATAATATAACTCAATTTTGCTAACAACTGTTTTGCCAACAAAGTTAGTCTAATTTAGGTTAGAATAGGCCTAGTTTATAGTTAGCATTAGCTAAATGTTATCAGTGAAATAGCTATTAAAGAATTTTATCAAAATTATTTCAAATACTTTATTAATTTTAGAATTTAAAAAGAGTAAAAATATATAAGGATTAAATTATTTCTTACATCAATATTATACTGTATTTATTATACTATATATAAAAAATAAATAGTAACTGTAAATTAAAATATATTTTTTACAAAACTAATTACTTATATTTTTATATTTTAAAACTAAAGACCTGACTTGTTTGTTTAATCAACTTAATGAATATTATAAACTTACGAAGCAATTAGCTAAATATAAAACTAAAGAAAAACAAAGATTTTGCAATGCATTTACCAAATTGATTAAAAACTGAATTCAACTATTTGAACTTTATTTTTTAAAATTAAATAATTTTAAAAATAAGCTACAAAAATATGTAATTTGTGAAAATTATTATAATCAAATAATTGCAAAAAATAATTATTTAGACTATTTAAGAAATAAAATATCCAATTATTTTTGAAAAAAAAGTTGTAATTTACTAAGTAATAATAGTTTTATTTTAAGTAATACTTAAAAGTCTTCAATTATTAATATCAGAATTTAAGTAATAATGAATATTAATTATTTAAAACAAATAGATATCTTAAAAATTTCTTTGTCTAATCTTGTAACTAATTATTCCAAACAATTACAAACTATTCAAGCTAAAAATAATAGAATTTCTAAATTAGAACACAAATATAAATATTTTAAAAAACAAATTGCTAAGTTTAATACTAAATTAGAAAATTTAAATTTATATTAAAATTAAGTTAAAATATTAAAAATAGAAAAAAATAAATTAGAATATAAAAATATATACTTAAATAAACAATAAATAAACAATATAATACTTAATAAAAAGGGTGTGAGTCCCATAGCTTAGTAGTTAAGCTTCTATACTCTTCATAGTCAAGGTCAACAGTTCAAGTCTGGCTAAAGGCAAAATTGAAAAATTTTAGCTTCTATAACCTAATAAGGAGTCTATAATTGAATGCAAAGTCCTGTGATTAAGTCCAAGTGCAGTACAATAATGAAAATAGGAATTTTCAAAAAGAAACCCAATCATGAAATGCAGGCACTATGTGTAACAAATAGTTGTTATAAAAGGTTACAATTATGAAAAGATTGTGCATATAAGTCCTTTAGACTAGAGCAGCAACAACATCTTTATATCTCCTAATATAGGTAGTACTAACATCCTTGTACTCAACTTGTAGAGTACTTGCTTAGAAGAATAATTAACAAATTGTGCAAATAAGTTTTAATTAGAATTTAAAAAGAGAATTTGATTAGGAGAGTATTCTAAAAAGTAACCAAAACTGAAATGATGAGAGAAGTAGTGAATATAAGAATAGGTTGTGATTTGGTCTAACCAAAAATTGAAAGCATCTCTGACATAGCCGAATAATCCAATTATAGAAAGAAAAAATCTTGAAGGTTGGCATATAACTTCTTTGTGCAATGTAAAAATACCAAATTGTGTTTCTGGTTATATCTATATAGAAGTTTATAACAAACAAGACTAAGATCAATCAACTAATATAAGATAAGATTTGCAAAGTAGTATGGCATTACTGGAGTTAATATAACTCCTTAAGGCATAATCAGAATTGTTTTGCAAGTATTATTGAATAAGCTAAAAGCTTGCAATATATGATAGTATAATATCACTAAGGTTAAAGAAACTCCCTAGGTATAATCAAAATTGTCCTGTTTGTAAGTGCAACAAGTTTTAGTCTCTATTATAGAAAGAAGCACTATGTTGAAAGTTAAATGCAGCATCAAGTTACTGTATAATGTTAAGATCTAGAACATTTACAGGAACAGTAACAGCAGATTTGGCTTGAGATACAGATTGGTTAAAAAGACTAATAGTAATAGCAGATCTGGCTTGAGATATGGGTTCATTGCAGATCTTGAGCTATTGTCAGAACACCTTAGAAGAATCAATAATAGGCATACCAAAGATAGAAAGATTATAAGAATCAAACATACCTAAGTAGACTAATTTGGAAGTAGTATAGTAACAAAAAGATGAGAAATATAGAGAACAAGATAATATTAGATATAGTTAGATTAAGAGACAGAAGAAACAAGACCAGGTAAAACATATAAGTGAAACATATAGATACGATTTACAAAAAACAGTACTTCTAGCATTTGGAATATTATATTAAGTTTGGTAGATATCCTTGTCTGTGTAGCAGTTTAATAGTTGTATCTTGACCACAAGTGGTTGTTAAGATAACTGCATACAGGCATGTAGCAGACATGCACTTAGATGCTATAAGGGTAACTGGATAAAGTCAGTAGTATAAAATTAGATAGTATATAGTACTAGTAATAATCAATCCTAAAAAATATAATTGTAAAAATTTGTACTATATCAAATTAAAGCTAATAAACCAACTGGCATTGTCACCAAAATTCAAAAAAAAAATATTCAACAAAACATTAGTATTGTAACACTTTTTTTGCTAATTACCAAAATACAAAACTTGCAGAAACAAAAATCAAGACTAATAGAAAAACTATTATCAAAACTGTATTTAAAAACTTAACAAAAAAAAAGAGCTTCTGAAATAGATCTAACTAATAGAGCAGTAGAAAAAAACAAGCCAAGAAGCAAGTAAAAAAAAGACAAATTTACCAAACAAGTCTTAAAAAATAAAAATTTTGAAGAAATAGCTTAGATCTGAAATCACAGATCTGTTTAGAACATATAAGCATATAGAAAGACAAACAAACAGGCATGTACAAATATAGACAGAATAAACACATAAGTATTACAGAATGCATATGATTGTAAACAAATAAAAAAGTAGCACAGAACATAGCTAAAGATGATACAAGCAAAGACAAAAAAGTCAATAACACTAAAATTGATAAGTGAAAGAGCAGAAGTAGAACTAAAGCTCATAGGTAGCAAAGAATTAAAGCAAGAACTAGCAAATAGAGACAACCATTTTAATGTAAGAGATATAGTAGTAGCAACATTATGAAAAACAGATCTAATAGAAACAGTAATGCTAAAAAAAATATATAAAGCAATAATTAAAGTAGATATGAAAGACTTAACAAATATAAAAAAATAGGCAGAAGAAATAAATCACACAAGCCAACATTCACTAGTAGTACAAAGTATAAGAAGCAAAAAAGTCCAAACAATATCAAAAAAGAAAATTAATATACTAGAAATATATATAGAAAAAATAAGAAAAAAACAGAAGCAGTAGATATAGTAATAAATAAAAATAAGCTACAACAAAATACAAGTTTAGAAGAGAAAAAAAGACAAAAAGAAGGAAAAGCAAAGAAGCCACAAGTACAAAAACAACAAGCATAATAATTGAAGATACAAAAACAAATAATTATATAGAAGAAAAAATAAGGATACTGAAAACAGATATAATGCAAAAGAACTATAAAGACATCATTTTGGCAATTAGAAACTAAGAAGAAATTGAAAGAAATGAAAAAGATGGAATTCATAAAACTGAATAATAGAAAAACAGAAATAACACTATAGAAGAACTATTAGAACAAAGCATCTGATTATCTTTAAACAGAGATTGTAGCAATAAAAGAATGTATGCAACAAAAATACCAGCATACAATATACCAGATAGTTCACAAGAAGAAAAAACAAAATTTATTAAAAGATTGCTAGTATCTAACAAACATGTTAAAGAGGTCAAAGAATTGTTTAAGAGAAATAATCTTAGATTATTGTCATATTTGATTGCAAATATGACAGAGAAGAAGCAATTAGCAAAATCTAAAGAAAATATAATGATTAATTTAGAATGATCTCAGACATAGATGAATTAGAAAAAGAGGAGATTAAAAAGAGTAAAAAGTTAAAACAAAAAGATGAACTAACCAAAAAAAAGAGAAATAAAAAAAAAGCTAAAACAATTCATTTAATCAAGAAAAAGAAGATGTAGACAAAAAAAATAAAGAAAATATAATAGCATTAACAGTATGAGATCTATTGAAGAAGATAACAGAGTATAAAATCAAGTATCTAGTAAGAAAGATAAGTAAACTAATAGGATGCAGAATTCGAAGAAGCATATTCAGAACAATAGCAGTGATAAAAGTAAAGAGAGAAGAAGAACAAGCATTTCTATAGGTAATTTCCTTAAGAAATAAAAAGTTAGCAAGAATAACAATAGGCAAAGAAGAAAATAAAAAGAAAAAAAGAAAAAAAACAATTTATAGCAAGATTAAAAGAAATACCAAAAGGAATTTTTGAACTAATTCTACTATGAGACCTTAAAACCAAAAAGACAATAGCAGTATACATTCTATTAAACAGATAGAGAAAACCAAAAAATTATGCAATAGTGTTATTCAAAAGTTAGGAAAATATAGATATAACTACTAAAAAAAAGATTTGATATAATGGAGTCTTAATGTTCTGAAAAGTTAAACCAAAAAAATTAGATGAAAAACTCTATAAAAGCAATGACAAGGCACAAAAGATACAAAAAAAAGAAGAAATAGAAGACTTTGACTTAGAAAAAGAGTATACAGATTTAGAAGAATATATGAAGAGAAATAAATATAGCACAAGACCAAATAATAGAAGAAATAAACAAGAAATTGAAAGCTATCAGAACAAAAAAAGTGAAAAAAGAAATTTAGCAAGTACAGACCAAAGAGAAAAAAAGCCAAGAAAAGAAATTAAAAATATAAAAAAGATACAAGAACAAACATCAGATATAAAAAACATATTAGACCAAATATTAAAAAGTTTAGAAAAATTAAAGATAGCTAGAAAAAGAGCATGAAAAGCCCAACCAGATCACTCCTAAAAGTGCTATAGTTAAATTAACAAGAACAGATAAGAAACTCAAGAATTTTCTGTAAAGAAAAAGAGAAGTTTTTGGAAAAAAAATATTATTGCCTTATCTAAAAAAAAAGAAATGCAGAAAAGGAAAAGAAAAAGTAGTTAATACAGATTTATTGCAAAACTAATTAAAAAAAAAGAAGAAAAAAAAAGATAAAAGTTGTATGTCACAATATTAATGAATTAAAAACCAAAAGTTGAAAACTTGAAAACCTGCTCAGCTAAGCAGAAGAAGAGAAAATTACAATATTGAAAATTACTAAAATGAATCTTGTAGAAAAAAAGAAAAATTTTTAGTATACAAAACAACAAAAAAATATATCAGTTATTAAAGTAGTGCAGCAAAAGACAAAAAAAAAAAATCAAGTATAGAAGTATTAATAGAAAAACAATGGACAAAACATGTAGACATGGTTAATAAGATAAATAAATACATAATAGAAATCACATTATACTTTAAGCAAATGGAATTAATAGTAATAGAAGTCTATATACTACCAAATAACAAGAAACATTTAACAAAAAATAGTAGAAATTATTATAAAGAAAAATAGATAAACATAAATAGTAATTATAAAAGACTTTAATTATATAGCAACAATATTCTAGATAGGCAGAACCTACAAGCTGCAAGTTACAAATGATTATTATTATTTAGTTAGATAAAAAGACAAGACTTTTACAATATATATAGAGAAATGCATTCAACTAAACAAAAATACACATGGTCAAACTTAGAAACAGCAACAAGAATTGACTATATATAGGTATCAGAAGGACTAGCTTCAGGTCTACAAAGAGCAGAAATTAAAAACATAAAAAAAATCACTAAAAGCAATTACAAGATAGTAATAGCAAAAATATGAATAAAACATATAATTATAAAAAATAGCAAGACAGAAGTCAAAAAAAAAGCCAATCAAGAACAATATATTTCTATAATAAGACAAAAAGAAAAGAGTGAAAAAGTTATACACAAAAGTTACAGAAATAATTAAAGATAAAAGAAACTTTAAGAAACATAAAAAAAAAAAAAAAAAAAAAAATACAAAAAATTAACAAAATATAGAATGTAATAGAAGAGGCAATTATAATAGTAGCAAATAAACATGTATCAAAGAAAAAGGTCTACAATACAATAATAAACAGAAGACACAGTCAAAAAGATCAACAGCAAGAAAAAATTATCATAGAGCTTCAAAGACTAGTCAAGTATGCAAAAATAAAAAGAGAACAGAAAGTGACAGAAGCAGATAAAAGTGAAGTGAATAGAAACTTCAAGATGCTCAACAAGAAAATTGGCACAAGATTACCAAAAATCTATAGATAGTGATCTGATGCTTAGATAGAGGATATAAAAGGCTAGCAGAAAATTTTACAAGAGAAAAAGAAGAAAGGATAAGAACAAAAACAAAAAAAACAAATAGAAGATAATATAAACAAAAGATATGAAATAATCAAAACTGACCAAAAAAAAATAATAGTTAGCCTTTTAAACAAGTCATACAAAAAAGTAATACTTGACAGAGTAATTAAACAAACAGAAGAAAAAACTAGGCTAGTAATAGAAGCAGAACTAGTTAAAGAAGCAACAGTAGAACACTATAAGAAGCAGTTTATAAGGTTTTTAAAGCCTATACAAACTTGTGCTTAGAGATAAGAGAGATACCAATGAAATAGAAAATAGCACAAGTATACCCAATACCAAAAAACATAGAATGAGGATACAGTTTGAACAATATTTATCCAATAGCTTTAATTGAAATATTTAGAAAGGTTGTAACAAAGTCAATAATGAAAGGACTTAGCAAAATATTTACAAAAATAAATATTTAAAAGATCAAACTATGCAAGCCTACTAGAAAACTTAACAAAACAGCCAGTATATATTCTAAACATGATAATGAAAGAGGCAAAAAAAAAAAATAAAGAGATATGAATACTTTTGCAATATATAAAAAAGGCATTCAACTTAGTTTTACTCAAAAGTCTTAAGCTAGCTCTACAAAGAATCAAAATACCCAAAATGACAATTAAATATATTTTAAACCTTTTTTATAAAAGACAGCTTAAAATAATCATAGCATATGATCTGAAAGAAGAAATAACAGCAGAAGATAGAATAAATCAAGATAAAGTAATATTATTACTAATATAGCATCTTTTTTATAATTTGCTATTAAAAAAGATACAGAAAGATAAAAGATTAGATTATATAGTAGAACAAAAAATTAAAGAGAAAATACATTGTAACAATATTACAAGCCATCACCAAGCAGCAATTGCATATGCAGATGATACAACATGGATTGCAAAAAGCAAAGAATAATTGCTAGAAATCTTAAAGATAGTAGAAGACTTCTTTAAAATGAATGACATAGAGATAAATGAATCTAAATCAAAACTGATAATAATAAACAGAAAAGTTAAAAAAAAAAAAAGTGAAATAAATTTCAGAAGAAGCAAAATAACAAAAGAGCCAAAAAACAAGATAGTATGTTTATTAGGAATCTGACTAAACAACAGAATACAAGAAGTCTTAATAAAGAAAAAGCAAAAAAGATAATAAGCCAGACAATAAAAGATCTTAAATATAAGAAAATAACAATGAACCAGATAGTATATATAAACAATATGATAATAATATCAAAATTAAGCTACATGTTGCAATTAATAAAGTATTAGAAAAAAAGATAAATAAAATACACCAACCAATGATATATTTAGCAAAACAAAAAAGTGGCTTATTAAAAATGCTAGAGAACTGTATAATAGAACACAAAGATCTTGGTAGTTGCAGAACTTTGCAACAAGAACTACTAATAAAACAAATAAGAGGCCTGATAGCAAGACTAAACAGAAAAAATAAACCAAAGCAGCTAACAAAATTGAAAATAATGCAGAGTTGTCAAAAAGCAAGTTTAATAAAAGACATATAGAAAATAGGAAAACTGCTAAAAAATAGGTCATATTAAAAGAACAATTTAGCCTGTTTAATAATAGTTAAAGTGAACTATAGACAACAAATAGCTACAGTTTCAGAATAATTAAACTAGTAGAATTACAACAATGGAAAAGAAGCAGATCCAAAATAAGTAAAACAGAACTAATATCTAAATCAGCTACTTAATACAAAAGAAGAAAGACTAATAACATGATAGCAATTCAAGGCCTACCAGAATCAATCAAGCAAAGGCAAAAAGACAGAGTAGTTCAAAATAATAGAAACAAAAGTGCTTAACAGAATTGAAAACAAAGAAGTTAAAAAACAATTCAAAACAGGCAGATGTAATATGCAGGCAATGAAGATTAAATAGAAAATTCTGTTAAATAACAAAAGAAAAAAAGAATAAATAGTACACAATGCAACAGAGAATAAGCAAGTAAGAAAAATAGTTAAAAAAAAAAAGAAGAAGCTACTAATAGAATATTGGCAAATATATAATATAAAAAATGACTTAATAACAAAAATCAATAAATGCAATAGGTGTATAAAAGAAAAAAAAACAAAAGAAAATATCTGTTAATATTGGATAAGAATTAACAATAAAATAAACATAGTTTCAGATATGCTAATAGAGAGAAATAATAATATAATTAAGGCAGCTACTAATCAACTAATAGAATATATGAGAACAAAGAAGCTGAGAAAAAATAAACAGAAGCTAATAGAACTAAAAATATTAAAATGCCTAAAAATAGAATTAATTAGAAAACAAAAAGTAAGAAAGAATATTAGTTAAGAGCTAGTAAAGATCTTGAAAAGAAATATATCAAGAGACAAAAGTAAATATATAATATATATAGATGGTGCAGCAAATAAAAGCATCAAAGAAAAAATAATAAATAAAAACATGGGTATAGGTTGGATATAAATAAGTAAAGCTCAAAATTGATCAAAAAAGAAGGTAGCATTAAAGATAAAAAAATGACCTATATCCATTACAGCTAAGGTGCTAACAATATAGGCAGCAATTTTAACAATATCAAAAGAGAAAAAATTAAAAATATTTACAGATAGCAATATAGCAATTAGAAATATAGATAAAGACTTAGCATGTATAAATAGAAATAAAGTTCTTAAAAGAAAAAATGTACTATGAGTATTGAAGATAATAGATATAATTAGAACAAAGAACATATAGATAAAATAGGTCAAAGTGAAAAGTCATAGTAGAAATAAATAGAATAATAAAGCTGATAGTCTTGTAAAGAAGAGAATATTAAATAAAAAAATAATCTTTCTAAAAGAAGTCAATTATGAAGAGATAGAGTACTGTCTAGAATAGAAAAACAAATAAATAAATATATCAGCAAGACTTCTATATAAAATAGTAACAAATGCCAGACTGGGAACAGAGTAAAAAGAAACAGTAATAATTAAAAATATAAAACTGAAAACAGAAGTAATGACTTATGATTAGACATACTTTTGAAGAAAACTAAAGTCATCTAAAGGAGTATATTGTTTAACAAGAAAAAACAGTACAAGAAAAATACTTTTATGAAATATATATTAGACAAACTTTTAATATTAGAAGAACTTAATAAAAAAAGGCCAGATATATATACAATAGCAGAATGCCAAGTTTGCTAAAGCAAAATTAAAGAAACACAAGAATATTTGGCATTGTGTAAAGAACAAGCAAATCTATGAAAAAGAATACAGAAAGTATCTATTATAATAGTATAAAAAAGTTTAAAAGAAGAAGAAAAAATACAAGTCTCATTTCATGTATTATATATAGCATTTTTTGAACAAACAAAACAAGATAAAATAAAAATAAAAAAAGTACTAATTAAAGGTCTAATTTTAAAAGCAACTTAAAACAGATTATCTCAAATTTTGAGTATAAAAACAAAACAACAGTTTACAAACATAATAACAAAAACAGTATAAAACATATTCTATAAACAAGTCTAAAGAATCTACTATAAAAAGGTCAATATATAAAAAAATAATAATAATAATAAGTAAAAAGAAAAAAAAAAGCCTGAAAGGAAAATAAAAAAGAGAAAAGACTCTTTTATTATAAACTTTAAGTAGTTAGACAAGCAGCTTACTTTTGCTAAAAGTAATGCAACAGGTTGCATTTAGGCACTATTAGAGTAGCTAAATGATATTAGACTTAGTTGTTAAATATATTATGTAATTACAATAGTAGTTTCAAAAATCTTAATAAAGCATTAACATAACTGCTTAAAAAATAAAAAAAATAATAATAATACTCATTAAAAATATATAAAAAAATTTACTAAAATTGCTTTTTTAGAATAAAAGTTTTTATATAATAATATTGTTTATCTAATTAATAAGCAAAATTAATTTTGTTTAGAAAATTTATTAAAGTTTAATCCTTCTAATTGGCTTAGATATTTTTTTAAATATTAAAGTAAGTACTTGTGACTCAGAATTTTATTGATAGTATATTTGGCTAATAGTTGCATTACAATCACAGAAGGCAATCATAAAAAGAGTATACAACTAGCTACTTATACAACTTTAGTTATTGTCTAATTTAAGTAGTTTATCCAAAGGTTCTACACTAGTTGCTATACCTGAAACCTGCTTGTAGATTCCCTATTTAACCACTCTAGTTCCTGTATTCATCTGCCTACTTTTGTCTACCAATAACTCTAGCTAATGCTAATGAAAATATGCTATAGTTACTAAGTCTTTAAAGCAGTTCTTTAGAACCTTTGACCTTGTATTAAACCTTTTAGAATTTTCTGTATTTTATTTTTACAGCTGACTTAGTATCATTATAGCTAAGACCAATACTGGCAGTTAAGATATATTATTAAACTGCTATATCTTTGTAAAGTTTATCCCAACCTTAGTACTTACTTCACAACATATTTTTACTACTTTGGTATTTAATTCAAGTTCTACCAAGCTGCCATTTCAGATAGTCTAAAAAGGTAGGTTGAAACTATACACTTCTGGTTTATATGTTTGCTGGCATATACTCTTTTTTCCAAAACTCAAAAATTCTAGTGATCTGGTTGGTTTATCTGATCTCACCTCAAAGACTGACACATTTGCCTAGTTTTACAAGTTTTAGTTCTGTTTCATAAGTTTAGTTTTTACAGTAGCACTGTCAAAAGCTCGGTTATCTCTCTACTCAGATCTTTTAAGTAAGCTTCTATCTTTCTTCTTTTGGTTTCTATGATTTACATGGCTATGTGAACTTATTGTAGGTTTGTACTATCTAGTACCAGTTTGCATTTCTTTGTATAACTACAGATCTTGTTTCAAAAGACAATGTCATGTAACTGTTATACAAATACTATATGACCTGCCAGTCATGCTAGTATGATACAGATAACAGGTATTTTATCCTAACCAATTGTGAAAAACAGTTAATCATAACACAGAAAGGATTTTTAAATTTTCTGTTGATACTAGGATTTAAACTCTGGATCTGCCACTTGAAAGTTGACAACTTGACCACTTCATTAGGTCACACATCCCTTAATTGGCTTAGATATTATAATCCTGTAATAATAAAATTTATAAAAACACTTACTGATAATAATAATAAACAATTACATCAAAATAAAATTTTCAAATATATAATTGCTATAGATTCAATTTATAGATCATAATATAGCAAATATGTTTCTACAATAAATCTTGCTACATCTGCAATTAAATATTCTATTGCTTAGTCTAAACTTATAGTAAATATAGATAATCATATTACTAGTAAAGGTGAATATACAAAAATTTGTAAATTAGATTAAGAGTTTAGCAATTGAACCTAAGTCTTTGCCTAATGAATTTTTAGTTTTAGCCTTTGATAATAAACAAAAAGGCCAAAAAAACTATTTAGATCAGGAACATAATAAAGTTATATATCAGATTATAACTAGTTTTGTAGTTCTTAATTTTGATCTAAATAATAATAATCAATTAAAAATTAAACTACAAAGATGCAATTTATTTAGTAAAAATAATATTAATCAATTGTTTTATTTAAATAATAATATAAAAAAAAAACTTAAAAAAGAGCTTTAACATTTTATTAATAAAATAATAAATAATTTACTTATGAAAAAATATCAAGAACTGAATGAAATTGATAAGCTTATTGAAAAGCAAAATAACATGACTAATAAAATAAAAAAATGTTCACAATATTTTACATTAAAAATTGATAACAAAAAGCATAATTGCTCTAATTGCAATGCAAAATTACCAACACTTACTTCAATAAATCAAGCATTATTTTTTTAGCAACTATTAGTATTAGAATCAGAAAATATAAATAAAACAATAATATTTAAGCTTTATAAACTTAAAGAACAAAGTAAATCTAATATTAAATTACAAAAATCTAGAATTAGTATAATACAAAAAATTATAGCAAATCAAAATATAAAAATTCCAAAATTATACATCCCTAATCTGATTTTTATTAATCCTAATTCTTTAGTAAATATTTAAAAAGTTTTAAAATATATAAAAATAATTGCTAAAATTAAATCTAAAAAGTGTAAATAGATATCTGTTATATGTGATATTATACTATATAATCAAGTATAAAGTTAAGAAAAAACTTTTTATAGCTAATTTTACTTCTAGGTGCTCTATACAAAAAAATGAATATGCTTGATATAGACTAATTTTTAAAGTTATATTAATTTTATAATTTTTTACTTATATTTAATTTTTAATCTTTAAAGGAAATAGATGTAAAAGCATTTGCCTAGTGCCAAAGATATTAAACAGATAATCAGCTAGAGTTTTTTTTATAAATATGCTAGTTATTATAAATCATAAGACTTGATATATAATATTTATCATTATTCTATAGTATTAGAATTAGTTTGGTCATACATTTTAAATCATAACAATCTAACTTCTAACAGATATTTGAAATGAGCTAAAAATCAAATTAACAAAACATATAAACTAAAATTTAAACAGGTTAATTATCGTATTAATTTCAATTTATATATAAAATATAAAAATACTAAATATAATTAATAATACAGAATAATAGATTTTTATTTATCTTTAAGCTATTATTGACTTTTGTACTAGAGTTTAAAATAATTAATCTTTGTTGCATAATGCAGCTAGATGTCAATTTGCACCAATATAGTTATCTAGATACCATCTAATTTACAGAATACTTAAAATATCTCATAAAGAAAATTTATTATATTTGAAGTCTCATATTCATGAAATTATTAAAAATTTCTTAGTTGTATCTTATTCTGAGCTTCAAAATTAACATCAAGGGCTTGATGTCTTTGTAGAAGAAATTAATAAAATATTAAAGTCTTTAATTCCTCTAATTCTATTACAATGTTATTAGAAGATTGTTACAAAAAATTATATAAATTTTATAAATGTAATTCAATAATATTATGCTTTAAATTAAATCTAGTTATTTTGAATCAGAATTAAAGTATTTAGCTTCAAAATTTTAAATAAACTGTTAGCTTAAACATACTAAAATAAGTGTATAGAGAATATATTACAGTTATTGCATAAGTATGTAGTAAATAACTCAGTTTTATATAGATTCATATTTTATGCTAAAGACACAGAATTTAAATATAAATCTATATATGTAGCTGAATTATTTAACATATCTATATAATATTATAGGTTACTAAATGATTTACTTATGTAGTAAAAGTAAATTGTTTAATATTTGTACAATATACTATAAAGTACTAACTAAATATCTGAGTATATATAAAAACTTGAGATAAATTTAAATATTATTTCTTAAAATATAATATATATATTGTATTTAAACATAAATTAAATCATAATTTTAAATTATCTATAAATGCAAATCATAAAAGAATTAACAAGCCTGTGCTTTATAATATTAATTATATATTTTTAAGCTAAGTAATCTTATTAAAAATCCTAAAATCTAATAATTTAATTCTAAATTAGAATCATTAGAATCTAAATTTAGCAAGTTTTAATTTAGTTATACATAGTAATATAATTTAAATTAAATTCATTATAATATAATGATTACTAAAATCTAGCTGCATATCAACCTGTTTAATGTTATTAGATATAAGAATAATAAGAATTTAGAACATGAACTTGACCTAATTCTTATAATGTTTTCATATATATTTGAGAAAAAAACAGTTTTTTAGTTTAAAAATAAATAATATGTTAACTAATTTAGATGGTAATATTAACTTGAACAAGAAGATAAAATTATTTAGTATACTAGTACAAGAAAGAAGACAAATACTTATTAAAAGTATCTTATTATAGCAAACTAATACTAATATTTGGTGTCTGATTTCAGTAACAGAACAAAAAGCTGATGCACTAAAAAATAAAAATACAATAAGAAAAGAAGAACTCATTGCAATTATTAATTTAGTACTTATTTTACTTTTTGATTTACAATACACAAAGTATACCAATCTAAAAAACAAAACAAAGGCTATATTTCTAAAAATATTACAAAAAATACAAAATTTAAATAATACTGAAAAACTATAGATGAAGAGAATACTAATAATGAGCTTACTAATGAAAACTAACAAATAAAAGTTAATAAAATTACATCTATTATATAATTCTTACTTATTGCATAATTACTAACATTGTTTAAAACAAAACTTAAATTTAGTTTTTGCTAAAGTTTTATGTTATTAATATAGTAAAATACAATATTGCATAAGATAGATAAATTATAAAACTATCCATCTAGACAATTAAATCTCAAATATAAATACATTTTTATAATATAAACTATATACTTTAACCAAATCTTTTATATTATATTTTACAAAAGCTAACATTTATTAAGATTAAAGCAAAACCTTAAAATTCAAATCCTTATATTGAGTAACAAAACATAGATTTTTTTTTTATAACTTTGGCAACAATGCCAGTTAGTTTATTAGGCTTTTAATTTGGTATAATACAAATTTTATAAGTACATGTTTAGGATAAAAAATAATTAATACTGTTCTTTATATATTTATAAATAAATATAATTAAACACATATAATAGTAAATAAGAATTTAGAGATGTGGTGACCTAGTAAAGTGGTTAGGTTGTCAACTCCAAGTAGCATGTTTAAAGTTCAAATCTTATAGATGACAAATTTTGGAAAATAGGTCTGTATTACAGTAACTGTCTCTGTTGATCATTGGATTAGTATATCTGTAACCTTCAGTTGCATTATCTTGAATAGGAGCTCAAGGCATCTATGCTAAATGTAATATTATATACATATAGAGGAATATATAACCAGTATTGCATAAGACTTTGATGCAAACTTACAATAAGACCATCAGGCATAGAAAGCGAAGAAACTGAAAAGTTAAAAACCTACTTGGAAATTCTAAGTAAGAAGGTAGCACAAAACCTTTAACGATGCTGTTAAACTGATAAAAGCTTATAAAATACTTCCAAAAAAATAGGCAGATAAACCAGATAGCAAGATGTATAGAGAAGCATATGACCAACCAGGCTGCTAGAATCATCAGAGAAAAAGAATACTAAGATATACTATACTGAGCCATCTAGATTGGAAGTTCAAGGAGTTCTGTTAGTTTTGAGTAGCAGTTAGTAGAAAATGATAGAGAGGATGTCAGAAAGATAGGTATTAGGATTTTGGATGAATCTTACAAGAGTAAAAGCAGTTTAATGATCAGCCCTGACTGCAAGTAATGGTTTAGACCAAAGTGTGACTAAGTGAGCTGTAAGTATAGGATACAGAACATACTGATAGGTTTAGTACAAAGTTAAACATAACTTAGTGACTATGGCATATCTTTACCAACAGCTTCAGAAGTTACAGGAATTACTTATAAGCTTATACAAGCAGCAGGACTGTATACACAAGAAATTTTCAGAATCTTTGTGACATAATTAAAATATAGTTAGAATTTACAGTTTATCAGAGTCATTGATAGAGTGTAGTAAATACGAGATCAGAATATTTAAATAGAGGTTCTACAGATGAGTTCTAGATATAGCAACTAGTGTAGAATCTTTAGGCAGACTATTTAAATTAGACAATAACTAAAGTTGTACAAGTGGCTAGTTGTATACTCTTTCTATGATCACTTTTGTGCTATTACATCAACAAATGCTAGCCAACTAATACTATCAATAAAATTTTGGGTTACATGTACTTAGCTTAATATTAAAAAAAAAAAAGTAAATAAGAATTATTTTCTAATATTAGTAATCATAATAAAAATTAGAAGATAATTTAAGTGTTATATACTTTCTTTTAACTAACTGATTTTATTATAAGTTCTAATATTAATTCATTTTTTTATTTAATTGTTCATCTTTTTCTTCTAGATTCATACCTTAGATCCAGATTTAAAAGCTGAATAATTAATAAGTTTTTTTCAATTTATAATCTATATTTAGTTTTGCTTAACTATTTTTTTTTATACATTTTTTTTTTCTTAAAATTGAATTTTATAGCTGATTATAAGAATATTTGATATATATTGATTAAGTACTATATTATTAGTATAATTTGTATTATAACTTTTTTTTAATTTTCATTAATGTTACTAAGGCTAGCAATAAAAAATCTGAATCATGTTTTAATAATAATACTTACACTAAACAACTATATTAATATAGACAAAATATATTAAAAAAGGTAAATCTCAACCTGTTCTAAAAAGTTAAATAGATACTTATTTTTTAAGTACACACAATTTAAGCATATACATAGATTTAATTATAATTTTTATGAATTTTAAATTTTTAGAACTTAAAATATCTACTTTAATAATTTTATTTTATTTTATTTTTGGTTTTTTTTTCAATATTAAGATGACCTCTTTGGTCTAAGCTTTTTATTAATACTTATAGCAGATACATGTTTTATATAGACATATCTATAATAAACTATTAGATGAGTGTACAACTGGCTACACATATAACTTTTCTATATTACTTATTTAAGGAGTCTGCCTGAGGATTTTCTACCAGTTGCCATATCTAACACCTCTGCTTAGATGTTTCATTTAATCCTCTGATCTAACTCTAGTATTAATTTCATCAGATTATAGACCTGGATCTATTTGTATTCAACTATAGAACTATAATTCTTAGACTATTTTTATCCTTGAGTTAAACCTATTAGAGCAAGCTATATTTCCTTTTACTGCTAACCTGGTTTGATGCTATGGCTAAGACCAACACTTGCAATCAGAGTTACTGTTTAAACCGCTATTATTCTTGTAAAGTTCATTCAAATCCTAGTATCTATCTTTCCAACTTTTTTATTATTCTCTACTAGTCACAACTTAGAACTAACCAACTCTCCAGACTCCCAATCCAGATGGCTCGATATGGTATACTTATATATCCTTTTCTTCTGATGATTCCAGCAGCCTGGTTGGTCATATGCTTCTCTACACATCTTTGTCATCTGATTTATTTGACAGTTTCTATGAAGATGTTTCATAAGCTTTCATCAGTTCAATGGCACTATTGAAAGTTTGTGCTACCTCTTTACTCAGAATTTCTAAGTGAGTTTCTGTCTTTTTAGTTTCTTAGCCTTCTACGCCTGGTGGTCTTATCATAAGTTTGCACCGAAGCCTTATACAACACTAGTTTTTACATTTCTCTATGTATATATATCATGTAACATTACACTTCATATAGATGCTCTGAGCTTCCAATGTTAGGTGAGACCCAACTTGGTGTATCTAAGATTACAGATGCTCAAAACTCACCCGATTGGCAAGAGACAGTTACTGTAACACGGATATAATTTTTAAAATTCATTGTCTGTGAGAGTTAAACCTTAGACCTGCCATTTGAAGGTTGACAACCTATCTATTTCACTAGGTCACCATACCCTTTTACTTCAATAATTTAAAAAAAATCTTATTAAAAAAAAATCATATGAATTTAGTTTAAAATTTGTATAAATAGCAAAAAAATAGCCAATTAAAATTTAGTTTATAGATTATTAATAAATTTCTAAATTCTAAAATAATTTTGTATATCAATCAAAATTTAAAAAAATCACAAACTGTAATAGGTCTTATATTAGATAAGTTTTCATTAAAAATAGATTTTTTAAATATTAGAAAGATGTAATCTTCTTTCTATTGCTTGAGTATACAGTTGGTTTAAATGCATTGATTAAAAAAAATAGTTATTGTTTAAAAAAAGACAAAGCTAGCCTGTTTTAGCATTTTATAACTAATTCCAGATGGATTACATGCCTTATTGTTAGAAAGCTAATTAAAAGTTGTAGAAATTTTGGTTAGTAAAAATTTAGCTAAAGCTGAGCTATAATAATTTGATTTAGTTATAGTTTTAGGTTGATATTTTTCTGATTAGTTAGAGTTAAATTTATGGATGTTAATAGGCCTGTAAGCAGTTTAGTTGTTAAAATATTGTTTAATTTGTTCTTTAATGAGTTTGAAGTCTGTAATAATGTTATTTGATATTTTAATATTATTAATTTTTACTGAATCTTTGTAGCAGTTAAATATACTATTAATTATTGCTTTGAAATTAATTTGAAGTTTGAAACATCAATTAGTAATATATTAGTTTATTTGTTTTCAGATCTGCTTATATTTTCTATATTTCGAGCATAATAAAGAGCTTGTCATTCAGTGTTAGTATTAGTAATCCACTTTGGTATAAGTTCATAAAGCTTAGATATAAGATGTATATTAAGTTGATAAATTGAATTAAGATATAAGATTAAAAGATTAAGGTATATAGATATTGGTGTTATATTAGCTAGAAAAGATTTTACTTGTTTAATAATATTGTTTAGTTTTTTGAGATTTTAATGAAATAAGATAGATTTAGCAGAAAATAAATATTGAAAATTGCAAATAATAAATTTTTTGTTAGAAATACATTTAGTAGCTATATTAATAATACTAGTTTAAATTTTGTATCATATAGTTTTTAGTAATTTAGAAGTTTAGATTAAGATAGAAGTTTTATTTATAATAAAATTAAGGAAAACTTGGTCAACAAAGATTTCTTATTGTTCTTTATTTATTACTTTGTAATTAAAGATTCTTTGTTAAGTTCAAGTTGAATATCTGTTTTTGCCTATAAAAACATAAAGAAAAGTTCATAAAGATATAAGAATTTTATAATTATTTTAAATGCAATTTTTTGCATTATTTAAGTAAAATAAGTTAAGGTATTTGAGTAAAAGAAGATAGACCCAGATGTAGTTAATAGTACTGTAATGTCTACTATTATGCCAGATGTAAAAAAAAGTATTTGTGTGATGTGCCAAGTTGTAGATATTATTGTATTGTAGAAATTGCAATAATTTGTATTTGATAAATAAGAAGGTGAAATTGTTAGGTAGTATATTGAAATCATCTAGTATTATAGATAAAATGTTTCAGTTAGTTGCTTGTTAAATTTATTGAATAATAGTATTTTGTATTTAGAGTTTAAGTTGTGAATTTTCACATAATAATATATAAAAATAATTCAGAATTTGTGATCATATTTAAAGAAGAAATTAATAGTAATAGTATAGTCAAGAAAAGTAAAAATATTGTATATATGAGGTGTAAGTTGTTTTTGATCATAAGTGCAGTTCTTGCTTTAAAACTGTTAGTACAAAACCAAAGTAAAAGTAGTGTTTTAAGTTGTGAAGTTTGGTAATAGCATTGTTTTTTGCTATTTTAGTTTCTGTAATACTAATAATATTCAAAAAATAAGAAATATAATAATCTTTTCAGACTTGCTGTTTAAGGTTTTCATTATATTATTGAATATTGTGAGTATAGATTGTGAGATTTAAAGATAAGATATTATAAGTCCTAAGTTGTGTTAAATTATTAGAAATAAGAACTGAAGATGCTAGTATAAAAAAGACAGATGTAAATATTAGCAAAATTTTTAAGCAGATATATATCAATATATAGTATTAAATCGATATATATTGATTAAAAATAATCAATATATATTAATTAATTGTTATATATTAATATATATTGAAGAGGCATAGCAATCAAGTGCATAATGGATAACCTACCAACACTTGAGGAGCTAAACAGAAGAAGACCAGAAATATACACAACAG